>JZLH01S0214806.1:0-25678 GCA_001188425.1 Eucidaris tribuloides
TGTTATGGCTCAGTCTATGGATTGGAAGTCCTAGCTGATATGAATGAAAGATTAATGTCGCCAGTAAACGCTTCATGTAATGGACACATTTTTTAGATTATGCATTTGATCATTCAATTACAAACAAAGTCAAAGCCTGATTACAGTGTTATTTACAGATGACCGATTCCATTGCAGACGTAATTTTTAGCCTTTTAATTCTACTATGAAAAAAGGTCAACAAACTAATAAAGTATGGGGGATATACCCCCAACATACTCCTGCAATTGGCAACTCAAACTAAAAGATATATTTAGCAATGAAAGTCCGTATGGAAACATTTTTATAATGTTATGGGTACTATCAAACTTGAAAAGAACCTAAAATATTAATACAATATGTGACCGCTAACCACTTATGAAAGTGGACAAATCTGTAATGTCCGTAACGCCACGTCAAGAATTGTACATGTCCGTGAACGCCACAAATTATGGCTGTAGAGGAACATGATCATTGGTTTCACTAAATTTAACTTTATTCTTATTTAACACTTCCTTACCTTTCAATTTATGTAAATTGGTCTTAACTGTGTCCTTAAACTCACAGACTTTTCTATGAACATAAACAGGCATACAAAAAAGCACTGTGTCCAAAAAATGTAATGTCGTCTGTAACGGCACACATATTTGTTCCAGTACACTACACCGAAGTGATGAAATGGATGGAACTTTCAACTGCTATAAATAATTTAGAGGATATGTGTGTGTTCATTTATGAGTTCATAATAAATATGGGTTGTGTTTCTAATTGACCTTCTGAGTGCAAAAATCTCTCTGGAATGTAATGTCCTGTAACGCTGGAGAGTTGCCCATAGGCCTTAAACTAGAGTCAGTTGAAGCATTTAAAACATTTTTATTCAAGACTGCACTGGCAGAGTAATGCACTTTAATGGATGTATCTCATATAATATAATAATAAATTATAATATTTTGTAACCAGCCATTACTCTCATTGGCTACCTGTGTGGGGCCTGGTGGCTTCAAGGTCAGAACTCTTGTGAATTGTGTGCATGTATGTATGTTACATGTACATGTATTTCACATGAAATCAAAGTGTTGTGATCTTTTCAAATACTTATGTCAGTCTGTTATTAGTGGAAATTAGTCAATGTTTTTCAAGTTAGGCGCAATTTAATGTCAACACCCTTCTGCATAGAAAATAATTCTACTTCTGCCCTTTCATTGGCCGGGAAACATTGTGATTTTAGGGTGTATTACATACATTCAACTGTACATCCTCACAAAGTGTCAATTGAAGTCATGGGGGTGAAGAAAATGAGACGCAAACTTTGCTTTCTCTCACTCTCAGATCATCGCCCCATGCTGGGCTCATTAAAAATCGCCGAAACAGACGTTCATGTGTCAATTGATGAAATTATTGTCTTGTTTTGATGTAATTTGACCCATCCCACGGATTTCGCTATCCATAATTCATCCTCACACTCTCGCACTTGAGCCTGTCACATGACAGCGTCACCTGTCAAAACTGTCACATGACCAGGAGTCGGATAATCATTAATCATCGGAGTAAAAGCTGTTGGAAAAAGAATCACTTCAGTCAGTTTGATGTGACAGCGCGGTGTCTGATCATCGGCACATACTCCACCAGTGGTCGTCACACACACACACATCCCTAATTGATTGAAGTTTATTATACAGGTGAACAACTTTAACAATTTGTGCATTCTTGTATTTTAATTTCTTTTTCTTCACATAAACATGGTGATATCCATATAGCATGATGAAATGAGAGCAACATTAATTGTTGTGCATACTGTTGAAATGCATACAGGGTATACACATGTTTGTACACATGCACACAGACACAAACACATACACAGATACACACACACACACACACACACACACACACACACACACACACACACACACACACACAGACACACACATACACGTACATACTCGCACACTCATACATACATACACACTCACACCCTGTACATGCACAAACAAATGCCAAGTTTAGTGTCCAGAAAAGTGGTGGCAATGGCTGAGTAGCATTTACAGACTTTCTGGAAACTGTTCTGCAATAAAAGCAATTATGTTGAATTAAATGTCTTATTTCTAAATACATGTACTTGTAGACGACATGTACAGTACTTTACATACAGTGTACATGGACATTTTATTCAGACAAATACACATACTCATAAACAAGCTCAATAATATATAATAATTACATTGTTTTCATATCTTTATGGATCTAAATTTGCAAATACACAAATGTTGCTACACATAGATCAAATGATTATAATTTAGTCATTGTGTGTCTAATGAGTATTATTTTTGTATGTTATACATTCGATCAAGATATCTACATGTACCAACCTCATAAATGATCTGTAAATATAGAGCGAGGAGATGTTTCAGTTTGACTGCTATTAATACATGTAGCTCAATAGACCATGATGAGTCATTCTGATAAAAATCTGAAATTATTCTGAATTTAAAGGTAGTGGATCTCATTTGCAAACATCCCCGCAGACCAGGAAAAGATAACCCATGCCCTTAGGCTGTTGATGAAGGGGATGTCTGTGAAATCTGGGGGTCAGTAATTACCTAGAATTTGAAAAATGCGAAAGAAAAACAATAGCCGTTTAGTGTACTTTCTATGGTAGGAATTTTTTTCTCACGAGAAAAAAATTCAAATCAGAGTCTAACGGTCACTATAACTCCACTAAAACTGAGTTTCTAGCTCTTATATTTTGCTAAAGTTTCCCAGATGGCATTTTCTTCTAAATGCATTGTATTTACAGAATGTTAAGTTTTAGGCATGCAAAAGAGGGCCCTGCCTTTAATGAGTTAGTAAACCTATATTAATCTCTACCAGTCAGGCAATTGCATTTATGTTTGTAGTGTAATGTGCTCTGCTTTTCTTTCTAAAATTTTAAAACAGGAATAAGATTTTTTGGTTGGGGGGGGGGGGGTTGTTAGTGTGGGTGATATTTTTGTACATTGAGTAGCCTGTGAACAGATTGTGACACTACTTTAATTTAACCTCAAGTTTGAAGTCGCTGAAGGTAAACATTCATTTCTGGATATTAGAATAAGCAGTATTATTACAAGTTTTGAAGAGCATATTGAAAATATAAAACAAGCTCTTTTGTGTAATGGGTAAAAAATGTTTTGATAAATTCAATGGAAAAAAAAACATTGACAAAAATTCCAGTTTCATCTGACCTACATGTACATGTATCAAGACTGAATGATTTGAAAATAATGGCATGTACAAAATTATTTTCAGACACAATTTGCAAACACCTGTTTTGTGAAACATTGCATCAAACAGTTCAACAACAGGGACAAATCAAGTAAAATAACACAAAATTCCATTTTTATCTTATTTTCTGACCCATTTTTAATCCTCTTTCTGACTTACTTTAATCTTCTTTTTGACCTAAAAGAAAACGGTTTTATCTGGTAAGACTCCATTTCATAGATAATTCCGAAAACACTTTTTTTTGCAGAATTAAGATCAATATCACAGTGACCTTGAGATGGAATATGACATCAAGTAAACGCTAGCCTTGACGCGAGCATTATAAGAACACCTGTATGCTCTCGGTACAAAATGCAGGTCAGTATCAGTCTCTTCCATGTACATCTATCATCTGTCTTCTCTACTGTCACCTGCTCCACGATCATAAAACAGCTGAAGTAACTGAACGTGAAAGAAAAATATGTTTGTTTGCAGACAAAAATAAGATTAAACTACAGTAGTGATCTTGTGTGTTGTTTTATCAAATAGACTAGATAGAGATTAAATAATTAATGTCCGGTCAGGGGAATAGTACTAGTGTTTTGTTTGCCAAATGCTGTGACATGCTTATTTGTCATGGTAGATATCACAATGTATTATTGAAAATCAAAACTACCTGCTGTGTTTGTTTGAAACTGTAGATTGGAACCGTAAATAGAAACCCAGAGGCAAGGAAAAAAATCTGATAGAGATGAAAACAAAGGTGAACATCTTTAAAATGGTCTTACATGTATGTCTAAAATGGACACCTACCTATTAAAAGGACACCTGAAAACATGGTTTTGTTTGTGGTCATACACAAGTAAGCTACCTACTATAAATATGATATTATTAAACCAAACTCACTACAAACAAATTAAATAATTGATGTTGAGTCAGGAGAAATTAATGGGTTGTGTTTTATTTGCTAAATGCTGTTGTATCTGTTTGTAGATTTCAAGGCATCTGTTATTCAAAATCATAATACACCTGCTGCAATGTGGTGTAGTAGATTATAGACGAGAACCTTAAATCAAAGCGCAGAGCAAGGGGAAAATCTTGACAGGGTAAAAAAAGCAAGTTTACCCTGTATAGAAAGACACCTGTGTAAAGCAGACACCTTTATCTAAAAACATTTACCTTGCTTTTCACTAATGTCTTGTGTATCGTGGTTTCACTGTCTTATAAGGTTCTGAGCAAAGACACTGATTTGTCGCTTTAATCATCTTTCTGATCTGTGCTAGTAGACTTGCAACTTCTGAGGTAAAAAGATGAACATGATACATCTTCTCTCCTCACGGTGATGCTATTATATCTCCGTGGCGACCACGACATCGTGCTCCTCCAAATCCGTTGATGGCGGAGGGATCTCAGCCTCCAGCGTTGAATCAGTGCACTGCAAATATTGTCTTCCATTGATACTCCAAAGGTGTGGTATCATACCTGTGCAGCAAATGGATTTACCCATCCTGTGCTGTCCTGGTAGTGTTATCCCCTAGGGTCATGGGTACATACCATTTATCACCTAGGGGTGTTTATTCTGTAGCCAATATTTCCCTGGCAGTTTCCAATTAAGTTCATATCTAACTAAGATTAATATTGTCTCCCATTGATACATGTACTCCAAAGGTGTAATATCATACCTGTGCAGCAAATGGATTTACCCATCCTGTGCTATTCTGGTAGTGTTATCCCCTAGGGTCATGGGTACATACCATTAATCACCTAGGGGTGTTTATTCTGTAGCCTTATTTCCCTGGCAGATTCCAATTAAGTTCACATCTGATTAAGATGAGACCAGAGATTTCTAAAGCAAGGTTGTTCACCTGTAATCTATATCTACTTCTGCATGACATGTGGAAAGAAACACAGTGATACGAGCTTGACGGTAAAGATTCTTAAGAAATATCCTGTAGCGCTAATATTATTTGCACTGCTATTCGGGCAGCTTGCTCAAATCATGTCTAGGTGTTTGTTGAAACCCTTTATTTTTCAACAGTGCTTCAGATTTCTTGATATGGATTTAAGTATGACTATCACATTGCAGTAAAAAAGAATCTCTGTGAATGATAGCAGGTTTCGTGATGCCATATTTCTAGGAATTGGATTTTAGGTTGTCAGATATTAATGCCCAGGATATTCTTAACATGTAGGCCTACTACAGCGCATGTCGTAAGGGAAGTACATGAAGTTAAAGCTGTATTGGTATGCATGTAGCAAATGCATTGTAATTCTTGACAAGAACTGAATAATGCACATCATTTCATAATCAATTAACTTGTTAAGCTCAATTGGCCTAGACAGATATTGTTGTTCTTTACAGGGTTCCCAGCCCATCAGGGAAGTCAGGGAAAATTATTTTACTTTTTTCCAGTCAGGGAAAAGTCGGGAAATTTGATAAAAATGCCTCAAATCAGGGAAAAGTCGGGGAATTTTGATTTGCCCAAAAATCAAAAGTAGTCAGTCAGATTCTTATATTTTGTTGCTTGTGTTACAGTGTTTTATACTCACATGCATGTAGTTCACTGCGACAACATAGAAAAGATGTGAAACAGGAAATGAGTTGAAATAATTATCATGGAATATTGAGACTTCATTAGGGAAAAATCAGGTAAAATCAGGGAATTTTGTTTTCTTGAAATGCTGGGAACCCTGCTTTGATATCAAACTTTGTGGTTGCTTTCAGGTAACAACAACAGCATTCTTTCAAGACCATTTCTTGAAATTTCTGTGAAAGAATGACTGAAGTAGTGCTAGAATATAAATATGTAGATTTGTATTTTTTGTAATTGTATGCATTTCAAATCAACAGAAATAAGCTTAAAGTGTAGCCAGTGTTGAACTTAGCATGATTGGGGGTAGTCCTCAACTTGGCCTGAAACTATTGTAGAATCGAGTACACTTTGCAAGGATTCTACTGTGAAAATCTTGTGGTCAGACATCAACTCCTTCTAAAAGGACTACTGTTAATATCCTTTGTAGCAGGCAAATCTATTGTGTAGCTTTCTTTGGGATTTATTTTCATCGGGGCTCAAGAAAACATAAATACTGGTATGTTCTTGCTTGATTTTTAAAGACAAATCCTTCCAGCTGGGAGATCCACTCTAGCTGGTGTATATTGGTATTTGTTTCAACTCATTTATTTTTTGAGGCATTTTCAAGTGTTCCCATTCATGTCATTACCTTTTAAACATTTATTTGTGTGCACTCTTGTAATATTCTGATGTTCTGATGTTCAGACATTTGCAGCTCATTACCCATTATAAGGTCAATTCTAGTGAGAAGTTTCTGGTATCAGTTGCTAATTTCCCTAATAATTGACTAGATGTGCGAATATTACACAAGACTTGCAAGTAAAGTCACAAACTACTGTAGCATTAAGGTGATGTTAAGCTGCACGCTTAAAGCAATACCATCAAATTAATATTTAATTTAATACCCTGCACAAATGTAAATCATGTATTCATCCCTACTACTCTGCTTTGGTCAAATATAAATTGATGTGTGTGTGTGTGTGTGTGTGTGTGTCTGTGTCTGTGTGTCTGTGTGTCATTCTGTGTACATGTATAGTATGCTCAAGCTTGGTGTTAGTCGGATGACATTGGTCAAACCAATTTGCGGTGTAATGTGGACTACGCTCGCCTCAAAAATATTGATTATATTGACTTCTAGCCAGTGAATGAATATTTATGGGTGTTCTCAGATAGTAGCGCTATATCAGTCTATGTACGGACTTGTAGGGATCATAATAAATGGGATACCAAATCCTCCGGAATATTAAATGTAAACACTAAGCTTTGCTAAGTGCAACTGTTTGCCACTTAAAAATAAAATAGAAAATAAATAATCATCTTGCTGGTTAATTCATGAAGTGAAGTGATCCTTATAAAATACCTGAATTTCAAGTCAAGTTTTCTCAATATACTGTACATGTACGGTGTATCTCTGTACTTACAGCTACATGTAAGAACATGTATACCACTTTCCCAATTTCCCTGTTTAAAAAAAGTGAAGCTTTTCAATATTAACTACATGTAAAGTAAGTGAATTCATAAAATCGCAGAAATAAAGTCACAAATTATCCATCTTAAAACAAAATTACATAAAAATATGACATATATTTAAGATGTTTACTTAAAGGCATTGTATAACAATGTTTCCAGTTTAAAAAATCTGAGCTACATGATTCCCCTTGCTACTAGTGTCTTTGATACGGTCTAAAAATGAAGCCCTGAAAAAATTGCGGTGTAAAACAATCATTAAGTGCTTTAAAAAAGTGAAAATCATTGAGAGACCATTCCAGCTTTTCTCCATAGACTGCTGTGTTGCAGAATTTCCTATCGGCTGATATAAAATAAATGTGCCAATTTGTATCTGCTCATATTGTACTAGTGACAGCATAACTGTCCAAAACTTTGTGTTCTAGGGTGTTTATTTGTCTATTCAAACACTGTCAGATATGTCAGATAGCAAAGTTCTACAATTTTTTAAACGGGTCTTCCACAGTGTTACATACATGTAGTGTCTTTAAGTCTCTGTTGTCATTTGTTTATCCATTTTCTACATACATGTATCTGTCTATTTAAGACAATAAGTTACATTCAAATATGTGGTACTGTAATTTAGTAAATGTGGGTGTAGCATTGAAAATTAGACAAGATTACATGTATACACTTACTTGACTCTAATTTCCTTTTTATCACAATATTAAACATGTATATGACATTTCAAATGCCTTTTAATGTCATTTTAATCTGTTATCCCTAAAATATCTTGGGTAAATGGCACTGTACATAACTTATTTTTTTCTTTCTGTAGCATAATTTCTGATGTTTGCCAGAAAATCTTATAATGGCATTATATAACTTACCTGACAAGACCTTTTAGTTAAAAATAAATTAGATAATTCGCCATGGGATTATTATGCCTAGAAATTAAAAGGTCAAGCTTTTGGATACTAGATGGGTATTGACATTAGATTGCTGGTTCAATGTCTTTATTGATTAAAAAAAAATCACAGTAATTTAAGGATGCACATGTACATGTAGTTTCTATTTGTTTAAGGTTGGAACAGTCTCTTGACTTCATTGCTATTGTCATTTTGAGAGTTGACTCCATAGAAAAGTACAAGAAAATATATGCTATGATATTTTCTTGCCTGTAATTTAAAAGTATTAGTTATAAAAGGAAAAGAAAGAAAAAGAGAAAAAGAATCGTAACTTTGACTCCGGTTGATGACATTTTCATGCTGTTTACAATACCTTGCATGTCCAATCCGATAGTTTGAATTAAACATGAAATATTGTAAATCCAACTGAAAATTGCTTGTTTTCATTTGTTTAAATCAACAAGATACAATTGCATGCAATATGGAAGGCCAATATGTTTGCAATCTGACTAGTACTGGTCAGTGCACAATGAAAAGTAATCAAAATATTGTAAGTAAAAAAAAAAATAAACAGAAATGAAGTTGACATTTCCAGGTACATGCCATGGTTATTAAATTTTAAGCGGTTATGGCATTCACCTCCGTCCTCCATGGCTTATATTGGTTTGCCAGTCTTTTCTGTGTGTTTTCAGGTACATGTACACAGAGTCTGGAAGATCATTATTGGCTTTTCTACATGATAGAAATTTATCAAACTTTTTAAAATCATATTTGGGGTACTTTTTACGGTATATTTATTTTTCCTGTATTTGTTGTTTTATGATTGAGAAAATAAATAAAATGAACTGAACTGAACTTTGTCTGAAAATATTTGTGTGGAAGAATGTTATTAGGCAATTCCAAAGTAAAAAGTATACGTGACATAGACTTTAAAATTCAAAATCACCCTCAAAGTTACACATTTTTCATTCCTTTAGCAAACTCATAAGAAAATAATGAAATACGGTCTTAATTTGCAATATAGCATAATGTAAGCTACACAAAAGTCTGTATTCCAATTTCCCATTTGTTCATCACAGGACAAGAAATTTTGTCACAACTTCAACCATTTTTATGTCGTCACCACTTCATGGTGGAGGCATAATAGTTGAACTTGTGACAATATTGCTGGTGGAGGCGGTATTGTTGCAACTGTTTCATGTCTATGCAGATATTAACATTATGTTTAATTAGTGTACCAACTACTCAGAACTTCGCAATACTTTGTTCATGTACATGTAGCTCTAGGCCCTGCAAACCAAATTGTAAAATTCATGGCCATGACAATTTATTTCTACTTTTGATCTGCTAATGGTATGTGATATTCTAGATGCTTGTTCATATGGAGGTCTCCTTTTTAACATTGTACCTACATGTTCACCACCTAACAATTTGTAAAATATCAAAGAAAATTTCCAAGTGTACCCCCCCCCCCCAAATGGACAGTTCACTTCCACTGTGGGTTACGACAAAGCCTCAAGTGTAGAAGAGTACCACCTGTGTTTATTACGCCCCATCATTATAACCGCTGACTGCTCAATATAATATCATTTTGATTGATCCCGACAACAACGAATCGTCAAATATATTTGACAAGCCAAAAATACCTGCCGTCCCCATCGTTAAACAATTTGCGTAGTCTGACAGTGGGGATACAGACGAGCATGGTTTATGCTTACGCTTCGCTCACGCAGGCAGGAATCGAGAGCCTGAAATGGAGGTACGATGAGTGATAAAATTTGCATTGGGGGACATTCATTCCAATTCAATTCCCATTTGTTACTCGGATTGCCTATCACCAAGATGAAGATCTAATGCCTTGGAACATGTGTTTTTATTGATATCTTGTGGAAAATCTTAAAGACGGTCATTGCGTGTGGAATTCTGTGAAACTGTGATTCTCCTTACTCGTTGTTTGTTTCCAGAAGTCACCGGATATTATGTTTACACAGCAAACACACTATTTATAAAACGGTGTCACATTTATTTTGAATGTTTAACCTTCAAAGACAAAAGTAATTTAGTTGTGTGACTTGTGTCTCGTCTCGCATTCCAAACAGTAAAATTCTCAATAATACTTGGAAACGAGAAAATGTGTGTAGAGTCAAGTGGTTCAAGAGTAAAGAGAATACAAATAAATCTTTGCTTTGGTCCTGATTGTGACCACCTACTGAGAAGCAAGCACATGGAAGATACCATTTTAATTATAGGGTGGAACAACTTAAGAAACTCATTGTCCAACATATTTCACTCGTTATTTGCTGCGAATGTACACGTACATGCAGTAGGCAATGGAACAGTCCATGTGCACTTACTATAGATGGGCTTTTTGTGGGCAAACTGCAGAGCTCAAATTAATTCTGCGGTACAGTTGAGTGCAATCTTAAATCAACAATTGTGATGGTGGGTACAGTAAATGCACACATACCTTTGGCTCGAATCTTCCTTGAATTGATGAATTAGCTGAAGAAAAATAAACTGTCAATCATAACCAACTGCCCGGCTAGCCTAGGTCCCACCCCTTTTGAGATTTCTAATTAGTCAGGAGACAGTAACATGAAAAGGAAACTCACTCATAACTAACTACTTAGCTTGGTCCAGCCCACTTTGAGGTTGCTAATTATTCCGGGGACGGCTAACATGAAAAATAAACTGTCAATCCTAACTAACTGCCCAGCTAGGTCCCGCCCACTTTGAGATTTCTAGTTAATCAGGAGACTTAACATGATATACATGTAAACTGTCAATCATAACTAAATACCCAGCTAGGTCCTGCCCACTTGAGGAGCTAATCAATCAGGAGACATCTAACATGAAAAATAAACTGTCACTCATAACTAACTACTTAGTTTGGTCCGGCCCACTTTGAGATTGCTAATTATTCCGGGGACAGCTAACATGAAAAATAAACTGTCAATCCTAACTGCCCAGCTAGGTCCCGCCCACTTTGAGATTTCTAGTTAATCAGGAGACTTAACATGATATACATGTAAACTGTCAATCATAACTAACTACCCAGCTAGGTCCTGCCCACTTGAGGAAGCTAATCAATCAGGAGACATCTAACATGAAAAATAAACTGTCAGTCTTAACTAACTACCCCAGCTACATGTAGGTCCCACCCACAGCCACTTTGAGATTGTTAATTAATCAGGAAACGTCTAACCTGAAATATAAACTGTCAATCATAACTGCCCAGCTATAGCTAAGTCCCGCCTACTTGGAGATTGTTAATTAATCAGGAGAAGCAGGTAGGTCATCTTCAGGAAATTTGATACATTGTGACCGTCACGCTTGAAGCGACTCTCCTGCGAATACAAATGAATGCCCTTGTAAGGGAAATGAAAAGCGTGTTTGAAGTCAAATAATTGACCATTTCTATTAAATTCATACAAGAAATGATCAACACACATTGCGAATGAGAATTGTGATATTCAGGACACTCTGTAATTTAAATTCAATTCCTGTTCCTCCAGAATTAGGCAAAATCAGAAGCTCTGAAAAATGAATTGCGATGCAAGGTGCAGATATTAATTGATTAATGATCTTGGCATTTGCAGCATGATTAGGGGTGATTAAATCAAAAAAAATGGTGCCCGGTGGTGAAATTCAATTGCCGTATTTTTCGCTGACTTGTGTGTTTACTTTACATTTAAGAGACATTACCTCCGCATCTAACTGAATCCATGGTGGCGAGCACTTTGTTTTTAACTTGAAATCAGAGGCAACTTATTTATTGTGTTAATATCAAAAACCCATTTGCTGTTGATAGAATTTTATTTGAATAGTATAATTTACTATGGTAAGGGATCTTATTGCTATAACGAGCTTAAAATATGGGGATTATTATCTAGTCCATTTGCTTCCTAAATATTGAATACAACGTTATTGGTTCCTGAGTGCTCATCCAAAATGAAGAACTGCTGCATACTAAAATCATCATAACATTTAGACTTTGCTTCTTTAATGAGAGTACTTCAAGTTTATTGCAAATTTAACACAGTAATGTACCTCAGCAGTTCCACAAGTTCTATATTTTCTAATGCCTTAAAACAGGAGTTATTATTTAAAAGTAGTATGAACAGGAACAGTAGTTAAATTTATCACTACTTTAACCTGTTGGAGACTAAGTATGAGTTAACTCGTGTTGGGGTCTATGGAAACTGTGTGTTATAATGCAATCAAATAGTCTCCAACAGGTTAATAACTATTGTTAACTTAGTTGACCTGCTTTAACTTGTGAAGAAGTACATGTACTGTATACAGTACATGTAAATGTATCTACCCATAGATCTGTAGATTTATTCATCTTTCCGTTTATAGGTATATATCTATTTATGTATTTATCTGTCTTTCTATCCTGCTCTTTCTACATGTATCTATATAATATTTATATCTACATGTATGTGTCTATCTATCTATCTATCTATCTATCTATCTATCTATCTATCTATCTATCTATCTATCTATCCCTCTATCTTTTTTTCTACATGTACATTATCTATCCATCTCCTTTTATCTACATTTCAGAATATAGATTGACCCTTTGCGTGCGAATGTTGCAATTTTGCACATTCGTACAATTAAATTCAACGATCGTAATAATTAGTTTTCTCCATTGGTTTTGTACTAGAGTTAACAAATGGCTCTATTACTTAAGCAACATATAGAGAATAATTACCAGTATCAATGGTGCAATAAGGAAAGTAAGATTTAAAGAAAATATCAAAACAACAATGGTCATTATTATCTCCTCAGAATTAATTCAGCCTTATAGAGTTAACAATCATTCCCATTTATCTTGATCAATTCCATGTAGTTGTGAGATGTCAAATTGTTCACTCTAGCAGCAGAATTCTACAAGTGCTACAGACCCAGGCATGAAGGAGTTGAATTTGCCAAGAATGCCCAGATTATGTGCTGGATCTCGGAGTGATTTCTGAGGTAATTGTCCATGGGGATGTCCTAGTTTAGCCACGGACGTTTTGGATTGAAGGCATGTTGTCCAATTCACCCCGTTCTAGGCCCGGAATTCCCCTCTGACTTTCATTGTCAGGTTTCTTTCCTATTAATCAACTTTATCCGATCAGGTTTCACACATAAGCGGAGTCCCGGGAGGTGAGCTGTACTGAAGTGAATGCAGTGGTCTTCGTGTTAGAGAGGGGCCTTTAGAAACAGGAAGACTTCAACAGATGGTGTGAGTGTGTATGTATGTTGTCCATAGGCATGCGAGTGTGTACATGTATGTCTGTGCATTGGATGTATGTCTGCTAGTCTCATCTGAAGAGGTTTATTCATTTTGGAAAGCGAAAGTGTGTGTAATACAGTACATGTATGAATAACATTGTTTATTTTGTGTGTGTTGTAAATGAAGGCAAAGTGTTTGTAAACTGAAATTTATTTATTTATTTATTTATATTCATTTACTTAATTTATTTTTCTTTTTGGTCTGTTGGATGGCCTTGGGTTGTAGATGTATACTTTTAAAAGTAGATGAATATTTGTATGTGTAATGACGGATCTATGTTACAATACATGTACATGTGCTGTAATAGCATATGCATTTGTCCATGTCCATCAGTCTTAGTGTTTCTATTATGTTATCTTTAGTTAAAATATAAAATATAATCCCCCTACCCCCTCCCCCTCCCCCCCCCAAAAAAAAATATGAATCCACTTTTTACACTGGCATAAAATAAAGAAATTTGTGTGTGCACACCTGTGAAGAGAAACTTGTACTTTGTATGTGTGACTGTGTGTCTTTTTATGCCACCTCAACAAAATTGGTGGAGGCATTATTTTATCCATTTTCTCCCAATTCATTTGTGTAAAAAATGATGTGACAGGTATTATTTGTGTATGGTGTGTGGTGTGTGGTGTGTGTCTGTGTGTCTGTGTGTCTGTGTGCCAGCATGTACATCTATTTATGTCTGTGTCCAGTTTGACCTATTTCTCCTACATGCTTAATTGTGTGAGCGTATCTCCATTCATTACCTAAAGCAAACATTCGTGTCCAGTTTAATAGTGATTGGCACTATGAGTCATCTCTGCCTAATGAGGTCGCAAATTATACAATCCATCTTAAAGCCACAGGCTAACAATGGCCACAGTTTTAAAAAATTGTCAAACTTTGCTATTTGACATATATCTAACAGTGTTTGAATGAACAAATAAACACCCTAGAACACAAAGGGTCAGACTGTTATGCTGTCAATCATTAAATATGTACACATAGAATTGGGCACATGAATTAATGACAGCAAACAAAAATTCTGGAACATAGCAGTCTATGAGGGAAAACTGGAATGGTCACTCAATGATGTTCACTTTTTAAAAGCACTTAATGATCATTTTGAACTGCAATATTTTTTCAGGGCTTTATTTGTAGACCTTATCAAAGACACTGAGCTCAGATTTTTAGTTTTTTTTTTAACTGGAGACATTTTTATACAAGGCCTTTAAATCAGGGAAAAAAACATAAAATTTTTCTTTTCGGGGGCTACTTTTCCCATTTCAGTGCTTTCCAAGTATTCTTTTGTATTTAACCCTATGGTAATTTTCGGGGGCTCCTTTACACCTTTAGGGGGCTCTTTTAGCCATTTGGGGGGTGAAATCGACCCGAGTCCCCATGTATGTTTTTCCTTGCTTTAACTTCAGCATAGTGTAGAAGACATCTGATGATAATTGAGTAATAGTTTTTACCATGAGTTCTTTTCATCATTTCAGCGATGTTATTTTATCATCATCAGTAGATGTTAACATAGAGTGGGTGATTACAAGTTCGGTGTTGAAATCCGGTGTTGGTGTTGTAACAAAATCACCACTGGCTAGAATACCCAACTTGAAGTCAGGACTAGTATTGAGATTGACCTTGAAAACAACTATAATTCCTGTAGTTTGTGTTGAAGCTGGTGTTGAATATTGTCGCTGAATTGAGTACCACATTTGGTTTTGGTGATTTACATGTGATTTGTCCATTCTCCAACACCAGCCCCTAGGGAATAGGGAATTCATGATTTAGATTTTCTTGTTGGTGTTGGTGGTGTTGTTGGCAGAGTGTGTGCATGTCAGGTTATGGGGATTGATTCAGCATGTGACACTGACAGGTAGAACTGTCTATAAAATTATGATTAGTCTAATTAATATCTTAAATTTCCTCGTGGAAAATAGAGAAAAGTAGCTTGTCTTTTAGATTCATGCAAGTGAATTGAGCTCTACTGTATCAACTCTGAGTGTACATCATTTGAAACAAAGCTCTCAATTTGATTTTGAATTTGCAAAATAATTTTTAAAAATTGTTTGACATAAACATGTTTTCTTACTACTATATTAGCTAAAGTGTGATCGTACAGGCAATTACTAACATCTAATGGTGCTCTAATAGCTTGATTGACACTGTTTTCAAGCCTGATAAATTGTACGCAGTAAGTCCGTCAAAACACTTGTTACGCTAAAACTTGAGGAGTTTCTTGTGTACAGAGTTCAATTGCACTATAGAACCAAAAAGTGCAGGGGGTAATGTCTTCTCAATTATACACAACATGGAGTTATTTTGAGACATGATACCCTGGATTTTGCTTTGGGGTGAATGGGGGCAATCCTTTAATTTTAGCTTGAAGGATGTGTCTGCCGTCTGGGTTCAAATCAAAAAGAAATTTCCTGCCCGCTTTTTAACCATAGTCGTGGCGGCCGACCCAGATTTTGAGGAAACACAAGACCCTTATTGGGTCGAGATGAACCACACGTGAAATTTCCATGACAGCAGGAAATTCAGGTGAATCTAGCGCTTAACGAACTTTCAACGGGATGGATTCCATTTCAAATTTCCCAGCGATGTAAACGTACGGGAACTGTATTGTTGTCGCTCTTTCGTAACAAAATTATTTCCACTTTACCCGCAGCTGATGACGTAGTTTATCGTGATTGCGTTTATTGGAAGAAAATTGACGTCATTATTACAGCATTAGAGTTGTGATCAGAGAAATCGGTTACCTGTTTCTGATGTCTTTCCTGGAGTTCGCTCATGTCCACAATGGCATTAGCTCCTATTTGTATACTGTAGCATTCATGTTGCGGTGTGCTGTCAGGACTTGATGAAGAAAAACTACAAACGCAAACTGAAATTTAGCTCAATAGTTTGCTCGATAACCAGGTTCTTCCTGTTATGGGTGGAAAAAGATGGGGATTTCACTCAAGCTTGAAATGTTGTTTCTGGTTTCATTAATTGAGTGAAATTGGAAAAATAGGAATGTGGCGTGATCTGTTTTGAAGATGAAACTTCTTCAAAGACCTTTGTGAATAACCTTTTCTAAACTTTCCTGTTGCAAAGGCGATATATCCACAGTACTATGATGATGATGATAACTTCTACTACTACTACTACTGTTGAAGTAGTGATGTGGTAATATGTGATACCACTATATGTACTACTACCACTTCTATATGTACTTGTACTTCAATTTCTACTGCTACTTCTACTGCTACTACTCTTACTTCTACTACTACTACTGCTACTACTACTACTGCAACTAGTACTTCTACAACTACTCTGCCACTATCAATGATACAAATCATAATCATAGTTGTCATCATAGTAGTAGTACTCATAATAAAAATATATAATAACAGCAGCAACAAAAATGAATGAAAAGTAAACCATATACAATACATTGTATTGAATAACCAAACCTGTGGTCATTCTCCAACTTAAAAGAAAGGTCAGTCTTGAAGGAAGACTAGACACCTTCAAATATTTATTCAGTGTTGCATGAAATATTATGAAACAATATTCTGGGGTGCAGGCTAGTCAGAATTCTGGCGGACTACCAAACATTCAAGCTTACTAGTCCACCTGGCTAGTTTAAAAAAAAGTTAAGCACGACCCCTGAAAACCATATACAATACATTGTATTAAATAACCAAACCTGTGGTCATTCTCCGACTTGAAAGGTCAGTCTTGAAGGAAGACTAGACACCCAGTGGCGTCTTCACCCGTCTTGTTGCTCAATATTATTGATTTGTACACGTCTACCAGCCAATCAATACTTCTGATATTTAATCACCATTTTGTAATAAACTTTTTCTCATGCATGATTAAGAATTTTTTCCCTCATAATACCAACTCTAACAAGGCTTGGACATGTTCTGTAAAAATATTTGCATTGAGATATACATGTAGAGTATTGTAGTTGTTGTTACAGTACATGTAATTACATTAAAAATCATGTTGTTGAAGTCAAGCTGGATGGATGTTGTGTGTATGTGAGGTTTACTGAATGTGTGTTTGTAGTGAAACACATAGCCTGTATGAAATAGATTGATAGATTGCTCATTTCCATGAGGAGGACATAAACTTGAGACAATTTCATCTCATGTGATTTTAATGTGTTAAAAGTAACATTGAATTTACAGAATGTACATGTACAAAACATATATGTACAAGTGGATTCTCACGTTCACTTTTTTTTAACAGTACCAAATACACACTAGAATTAAGTCAATGCTTTGGAATTTTAAATCATTCAAAGTTACATTTTGTTACAGAATTATTTTTTGTAATTTGTTGTTGAAGTGTTAAACACAGACAGACAAACACATCAGATGTGCAAATATGTATGCACACTGACACAGCACACACACATATGATACATGCACACACACACACACACACACACACACACACACACATACATATATGTTTGTACACATACTCCACCACAAACACACACACCACACTACTCGTAACTCATTAGAGCATCCACACAACAGTCTAGGACTTAATAATAGAAATGGTTTTATCTCTTTGTTTACAATCACTCAGTATTGTAGAATCACTTGTAATACTGTTATGAGTATATACAGTGCTTGACGCAAACAAAGATTGAAGACCACAAAACGTGACATTTTATGGCACTTTTACTTTTGACTCAACAAACACAGCACTAATTTGATGAGCTATAAAATTGCCAACAGAGCTAGTGTGGGTAAACACACACACTCTGCAATACAACTAAATCTGGTTCATATTACATAGAGCATATTTACGTCTCTGCAAAACAAGCATTGGACAATAAAATCAAACATTAACTTTCAGATACTAGACAAACACAATAATTCACAATTTTAATCATGCTGGCATAAAGTGTAGAGTAAGCAAATATCATGTTTATAATTGGAAATGGTTCAATAGAGATACAATACTAAGTTTAAATATCTGAAAAATAATCTAAAAGTCTGCAAATATAATTATCTATAAGACATTTTACGTTACATACAATATTGACACATTGTAGTGACTCCATTGCATGGCTGGCCCCTAATGGCATAATTCTTTGTTATTAAATTAATTATGTAACAGATTAAAAAGTGAAGTTTAAAAATTGATTTATTTCTATTAGATTATAACACCTAATTTTGCTGAGGAAACTGTTAACTGGTGATTTAAATTACTTGTAATCTTATTTCATGTTCAAGTTTATATGTACAACATACAATGTAGAATATAAAATTGAGCATTTCTTTTTATGAAATGTGATGTATCAAACTGTGACCTACAGTGTACATGTAATTGTATTACATGCTAAGTAAATAATTTTGATAGCATCTTCTGCTTTCTTCATTACCAGCTTCCGTAGTGCTGTTTCAAGCTTACTGACTTTGAAACTTATTTATTGTGTCGCATGTGAAGGTAATTAAGGGTTTCAAGATTATGTACATTGTGTGATGTACTTTGCATACTTATGCATATGTGTTACAGTGTGTTGTGTGTCTTGTGTGTGTGTTTATGTGTGTATGTGTGTGTGTGCGTATGTGTGTATGTGTGTGTGCATGTGTGTGTATGTATATGTGTATGTTTGTGTGTATGTGTGTTGTCTGTTTGTGTATGTGTGTACACGTGTGTTTGTGTGTGTATGTGTTTGTACGTGTGTATATGTGTGTGTGTGTATGTGTGTCTGCGTGTCTGTGTGCATGTGTGTGCCTGCGTGTGTTTGTGTGTGCATGTTCTGCTTTTCTCAAACCATGAAAACCAGTTAGCAATAGTACAGTCCTTGCCTAGTATTTGGATGAAGCGCGTTGGGAAATAATCTGAAATTGAAAAATATAATGGAACAACAACTTTGATGCGGTACATTTGTTACCTCAAATGAGAGTAAAGGGTATAATTTCAAAGTCATTTTTTATTTGCATTATAAGACATTTACCAGCTTTCAATATCTAAGTTCTCAAGTGAAGTGATTGCAAATTGACAGCCATAGGCCAAAGGGTTAAACAGATATGCAACGCACTGTTACCCACAAATATTGGCAGCAATGCCATTAGCAAATGCCTTCAGAGAGGCATGAAATTATGATATTTCCCATCATAGGTGACAAAATCATTTTTTCGTCTCCTTCACAAATATCACATTTGCTGGTTCCAACAGGCAGCAAGGAAAGTTGCCCCTCCCCCCCATTGCTCCTTCCTCTTCCCCCTCCCCCCATGCTCCTTCCTCTTTCCCCTCCCCCATGCTCCTTCCTCCCCCTCCCTAACTTACAGTTTTTGTTTGCTGATTTTGTACATGTGGGAAGAGCGATTTTCCAATAATCTAGAAAGAATTTTTGGAAAAATTCATGCATCAATCAATGATGTCATCGTGCATATACATGTACACAGATGGTCGTCCCTCCACCAACCCCCCCCCCCCCGCCCAGCATTACCCCCTGCCACATCCTTAATCATGGAATTTCTGCACGTATCCTTTAGATTACTCTGTAGCATTGAGAAACTTCACATTCATGCAGAGTTGCAGACTGCTAATGGAACAATAATTTGATCAAACTGTGAGTCGATTTGATCAAAAATAGTCTCGAATAAACTCCTCTCTTGAACGGGTGACCTCAAGAATGCTGTCCTTTCTACAATCAAACCCAAGAAGCGCTGACTTTTGAATACATCGTTCGGTGACTTGGGTCTTGACTTTGGTAATTGCTCTGCGATGTACTTTGTGCACTCGCATTAGTACTAATGACCACGTTGATAAATCACACATCTTACGAAGCCAATCATGTAAAACTTAAGGGAAGCCGGACACACACGAGGGAGCCCCGTCTTATTCCTTGTCTTTATGCATGCCTGCACAAAGCAAATTACAATCATGAATAAGACATGAATAGTCCGTATATCGTGAATTTAGAAACAGGAAAAACAAGTTTAACGAGTTACAAGTAATCTAGATCAGGCAGTACCGACCAATACAGAGTTGTTGATGCCTTTCAGAGTTTGCTTTCAGGGAGGAAAGTCAGGATGCTATGAAAATTTTATAGCATTCCGTTGTTTGACGCCTTTCAAAATTTACGATTTATTACCAAATCAACTCCAGAGGCCGACACTTTGAAGCTAACATAACTATAGTTTGCTGTAGTTCTATAGTTTAGAGACATTTTTTTATTGATACAATCTGCATTCAAGTTCAGTTAATAACCTTGCATTTTTTTTAGGTGAAATAATATCATACTCTTCTTAGTCTGTAGCAAAGATACAAACAGTATCATTACACTTGTAAGTTGTAATATTAAACTACTTCTTATGTCTGTATGGGGAAGGGTTGAGGGGAGGAGTGTTTATTTTGTAAAAGCACAATTGAATCCTTTTAGGCATTTTTCAAGTGCATAACTGATCAGGGTGAATTTTCTGTATTTATTTAGGAAATTTGAAATTTGTGATGAAGTCATTATACCACATAGTAATTTGTACAGAATCATCTCAATATCAAAAATGTGCATGTTTGTAAGAATTGCTGTAGCCTTTGGACAAGTTTACAAATTTTACTTTACAGTTAATTTTAATTCTAGGATTATTATGTACTGTATATTTTTGGGTTACAACATTGCTTTTAAACCATTTGTCAATTACACTAATATGAGAATTAACTGAGTAAATGCAAGTAGCTGGTACAGTAGGTCAATAACAAATCAGTTCTTTTATAAGAATAATAAACTTACATTGTACAGGTGATTCTTTTGAGGACACCAAATTACAGTATGTCCAGAAATGTGAAATTAAGCAGATTAAAAGCATAATTATTTGAAGGGTAAATGTTCAAGAAAAAGATGATTATTCAAAAGTTGTTTTTTTTTGGGGGGGGGTTGTTAATTTGTAATCATGATTTCTGTGGATGATCTGAAGTGGTAAAAAAGTGATATGAAGTGATATAAAATGTATAATAATAACAGAATGGAACTACATGTAGTGTGATGTGTGAGTCAAATAATGTCCAAACAACCATTAACCTTTTGGAGACCAGGTACGTGATATCTCGAGCTAGGGTCTATGGAAAATATGTGTTATAGCAAATCAAATCACCTTCAACAGGTTAATAGTTGATTAGTAACAGCTTTTTATGGGTAGGTTTGAGTTTGAACATTGCATGCCATGAAAAGTTCAATCCGAGGTGAGATGTACATGTATCATTAAATGTCTGTACTCATCAGAAAATTTGACATCAAATACAAGCACACACAAATAGTACATGTGTGAGCATGTACGTGTACATGTACAGTATTGCCAGCCTGTATACAGGATGTGCACACTTGGTAATTAGTGTAGAGAGAATTTTATCACTTTTTTGAATTGCATGCGATCTCAAACTGGAAGATGTTGAATAACTGTCGGTAAATGGTATTGGGAAGTAGAGAATGAAAACAATCAAAATATATTATCAAAAAATATGTTTGCATTGTACGTACAACAATTAAATGTAAAACAATAATTTTAAGGTTAAGATCTGTGTATCTTCACAAAAATACATGTAGAGAGGCAAGACCTTGTGCATATTTGTTTTTATGAATTTCAGCCTCCAGGCACCTATTCCTACAGTACGAGCATTAAACCAATCACTATGTGGACTAACACCCCCAGTGATTATTTGAGTTGAAAATAACAGTTTTGAGTGATTCTCTTTGAATAAATCCTACAATTAAGATCAGTGAAAAGGATCTTAAAAGTGACAGCTGAACACTTGAGATACTGTCAGCAGGTATGATGAAGGGGCCTCTGGAATTGATGGTAATGAATAATTCATACATGTCCATGCATGTAAATTATCCATCAGGTTTATGAATTAATCATGAGGTAATTTGCATATCATGGAGGATTTCAGAGTAGAGCGTTGCAAAAGCCTTGAATAACAATTTACTTTGACAGATCTATCTATTTATATGTCCGCATTTAACAACCGCTGTGACAAAATTGTTTTGCTTCGACTGCAATTACAATATGCGAGTTTCTGCCTAATTACCATTTTTTTTCAAAGTCGAACTGGACAAGCTATATGGGATTGTACTGTAGGCATAGGCTAAAGCTGCGTAGCTATGTCCAGATGAATCCTGTAATTGTTTTGTTCGGGGGGGGGGGGGGTAGCCAAGGAGGGGATGGGGAACTGGTGATGTGGGAGTAACCCTTTTTTTCGGATCTCAAAGAAATATGTATGAATGATTTAAAACATACATGTAGCAACATCTCAGATTTATGTTTTATATTTTTTAGTCATACTGTGTGTGTAAATTACAGTGGGTTTTTCTGTGACTTTCATAAAGCAATCGAGAGGAAATACTCCAATTTAGATGAATCAGAGAATTACCTATTGTGTTATCTTCTCAAGGTGAATAATAGTAGAAACTATTCATGATCAGTAAATTGATTTTTACGAATCAACAAGCACGACTAACAACGCGATGTAATAGATATTTCATTTGTCTCTCTCTGTAGTTTAAGATTGCAACTAATCTCTTTCATTAAGTCTGACAACATTATGCAATATTGATTATCAGGTGGATTAATGTTTACCATGGCATTTGGCGGAAATGGCATTGCAGCACCAGTCGCTTGTACTTTAATTCCCTTCATGAATTATTCAACCTGTTTTATCCAGACTGTCTACAGGATGTTTTTTTCCTGGATGTGATGGAGAGACCTACACAGATGGAATCCCATTTAGAACTCAACAATTGTCTATTGTGTGATCACATTGTATGAACGAAGCCTTGTAATTTGTTTGTCCTTTACAATTGTCCGGATGAAAGTATGCAACATAAAAATTGTATACATAGATGGTCATGTACATACTTGTACATTACATGAATGAGTACTGTATGTGTACATATATGCACATGTAGGTGGAGTAGTTATATCAACTGACATTAATCTGTCGCTTGTTGTCAGTTTGGCATTCCATAAAGCATCATGGGAGCGAGCTGCACACCAACCTTACTGGCTGGTTCATTCATTTGGTTGCCCGATCACAATTTTTACTTGCCCAAGAGAGCAAAACGCTTGGTACGGTAATTACGTTACTGTAGAGATGTACATGTACCTTGTAGAAAGTGTTTATATACTTTCATACATGTAGATTCTATTTAATTGGAATTTACACAAAATTGAAAGTGAATTAAAATCACAAGTTTTGAAGTCGCTCTTGATTTTAGATTTGAAAACTTTTACTTGCCCACTCGAGCAAGTGGACTTTATTTTCATTAAATTTTTTCCTGCCCAGAATCAAAATTTACTTGTCCCAGGCAAGCGGGCTTATGCTAGTGTGGAGCCATGTCATAACTAATGGAAGCACTAGAAGATGCACTATTAGGCATGTTTGCCAAGGTTGTATTTATTTATCTATAAATTTATTTATTTATAGGCTGTAGACAAAAAATTGATTAGTCAAATTAATCGAGATTACCTTTTTGCCGATCGGTATTCGAATGCGACTTTAAAATGAATCAATATTCGTCGGGTGACGAATAGTCTAAATGCCTTAGTTGAAAGTCAAATACAGTAACTTAGTTGTTTTACAAAAGAAAAAAAAACTAATTTAGATTCAAGGTAAAGAAACATTTTTAACATGTTCAGAACCCAAATATATCATTTTTAAATGGAAAATAACGATCAAGAACAGTAGATTTCCAAATGGCGACACGAGTCCATTACCGTACCATCCCCGCGACATTGCGGTGGAAAATATTTTTGCAGACGCAAAAAGAAGAGTCAAAATACCGGTTTTGAAAAACAGAAATGACAAAATACCGTCAATTTTTACATATTCTTTCCTTTGCTGACATTACTTTTTCCGAAAATTGCCGTCATGCATTCGAAAACTTGATTCTTCTACGGCTATTTGAAGTTTATCGTACACGGTAAACTTGATTCTTCTACGGCTATTTGAAGTTTATCGTACACGGTCGCCATTGGCATGGGCGCTGCCATTTTGGTTTACCCAAATATCCGTTTACCCAAATATCTGCATATCCGTTTCCGGTTTGAAATCCGCACGTACTCGTACTGCCACTCATTGCAGGCGCGTTCGCGCAAGGTGAGTAGCGATCTTGATGCATGAAACAATGAACATTTTCTCTATTATGCGAACAACAAATGTCAAATTTTTAGTGTGCTACGGGGGTAAAACAATCAGTATTCGTTTTGAAGTTGTTGTGTTTTTCATTCCCAACTTTTCATACGCTAATAGATAGTCATTTTGTCCTTGGTCCCATGTACTTGTTTTCGTGTACATTACTTGTATTCCGACTAGTTGAATAAATCGTCTGACGATAGTTGACGGGAAAGGTAATCGATTACCTTTCCCGTCAACTATTCGATTATCAAAATTGGTATTCGTCCCAGGCCTAATATATTTATTTATTTATTTATTTATTTATTTATTTATTTATTTATTTATTTATGTATATATTTATTTAATTAATTATTTATCTATATATTTATTTATTTATTTATCTCAAAATGTTTGTTTAATATCAAAAACCTCGTCCTCGAGATACGTAAATCGGGTCTTTTATTTTGTTTTACAACTATGAGTTGCTGCTTAAAGCCCAAGTTTAGTTTTAGGGATTTTTTGTTATTTGAAAGCTTTATGCCCCAGAGTCATAACCCTGCAATAATAGATTCTGAATGTCTTTAGTTTTTTTTTTAATTTGATTTAATGAAAAATCTCGTGGGAACACCCCCAAAATTTTACATTATAGCATCTAAAGGGTTAAAAAGGCTTTAACGTTACATGTTTTATACCTCATACTGAAAGAGCAGACTCGACTCTTTCAGATGATGTATAATCTCATATAACTTTTTTTTTGCTTTGGTTTTTTTAGTTGTTGTGAGTTATTTATGAAAAATGTCGGGGGGGGGGGGGAACCCGACAATTTTGACTACAATTTACATTTATAGCATCCAAAGGGTAAAAAGGTTATATGAGTAATACCTCATCTGAAAGAGTGCCGTCTTGCTCTTTCAGATGAGGTATAACACTGTAACCTTAAAGCCATCTTTTAACCCTTTAGATGCTTAATGTAAATTTGGGGTGTTCCACGAATTTTCATTAATTAATTTAAAAAAAAAAACTAAAGACATTCCAGAATCTATATTGCAGGGTTATGACTTTGGGGCAATAGAGCTTTCAAATACCAAAAAATC
>JZLH01S0214861.1:20644-35995 GCA_001188425.1 Eucidaris tribuloides
ATATATACTTGTTCTTGTATTTATTTATGTACTTGTGTATACTGGTACTTCTACTTGTACTTGTATCGGTATCTGTATTTGTATTTGTATTTGTATTTGCATTTGCATTTGTTTTAGTTTTTGTTTGTGCACCTGCACCGAGTACTTGTATCTGTATTTATATTTGCATTTGTATTTGTTTTTGTTTTTGTACTTGTATTTGTATTTCTTTTTTTTTAACCTGCACTAATACTTGCCTATGTACTTGCATTTTTTTGGAATTGTATCTGTATTTATAATTGTATTTGATTTTAGTTGTATTTTAATATTATGACGGGTCTGTCATTATGTTCTTTTCATAAATTAAGCATTTTAATATCAATATCATTAATATTAATGATAATGGCCGTCATACGATTTATTGATAAACTGCAAATATCACCTTTTATTCGTTATAGAAACTAATCATTGATGATGAAACGAAGTCACAATTAGACGTATATCGTGTTTAATTTATCAATTTGATTAACAAATAAAGGATAATTATGAATAATTTGGGAAGGGGTCGCAAAACACATACTGCCTATATGATTATAACATGAATCCAACATTTTTTTTTTTTGTACTTCAATGTCAACTGTTTTACTATCAAAGGACCCTAAGGAAGAACAACGTTATTATGTTATTAATGCTGAATTTGGCGCTACTTTGATGTATTTTGTGATATACTCTGTATGTATGTATCTGTTTATGATTCGGCAATAAAATAACAACAACAAATCCGATAGTTGCACTCTTTCAGAGTAATGGGACACTTCGTAGTTCGTTACACAAACAGTCCGATAACATTAGTTTAACTATGTTCTATTTGTATTCGCAAGCTATATTTTAAGTCATATTTAGATGATAATATTCAAAAAGTTCGACTCGATTCCAAGAATGTTGCTTTAAGTCAAGTGCAGTGTCTCTCCCGCCCGCGCGATAATCGCCTTGAGAATTTTACGCCTACAACCGGCGAACAGGCGTAAGAAATGCGATGTATTGCAACGTGTCTACCCCGTTACGTGGTCTTGCAGTTTAATATTGCTTGTACGTGGCAAAAGCCGTGGGGATGGTTTAATAAGCAAACCCGAGTAAAAATAATAAGGATGATGAAAAAAGAAGATTCAATGTTTATATCAATGCTGATCTCAGACACCTTCACTATTTCGGGAAGGGGGATTTGATTACATGACAGAAATAGAAACGATGTGTGCCGTTTGGGAAAGTAATGTAACATTGTTTTCTGTACTTGATTTTGACTACTTGTAAAAATATATCCATGTATCACAGACAGATAACTCCTAGTACTGTAGAGCCATGATATTTCAGCGTTTATCTTAAACCATCTTGAGAAGATAATACTACTGGATACATGAATCTCCGTCTCCTTTATTCTCTCATGTTTCTCTTATGCCAGATTGCATATTAAAAATGTGGTAGTCATTGCATGGATATGAAGCAATATATTTGTGATTCGTCTTTTCTAGTCTTGACGTAGGATTTTTTTTAAATGATGTGAATTATTCTTGTAATTTTTGCGATGAATGGAAGTGAATATGTCAGATCAATGGTGTTATACATACACTACTGGCCAAAATTAATTAGCCACCTCCTGAAAAATGACGCTTTTCACCGTTTTTCCATAGAAATACAGCAACAATTTTGTATAATGATATGGAGTGATCATTTTGAAACTAAATGTATTTGAAATGACTTATTTCACTTGAAATGACAATGTACTGCGTCATTTTAGAGTCAATACTTCGTTGGTCCACCTTTTGCCTTAATTACGGTATTTACACGTTTTTATGGTGGCCCTGAAGGGACATCGTAAATCGTGAATATCCTCGCCAATATTCACGACTATCGCGCATTTAGTTGCAACATCATCGGCGCATATATGACACATCGTACATTTAGTCGCGAAATCTTCGCAATATTTACGACGAGTCGGCTGAATTTGTCGCAAATATTGGCAAAACACATTCCAACCGAAATTACGACTAAGTCGTGATATTTGCCGCAATATTCACGACGAGATTTGCGATTTCGAGAAGTAGTCGGAATATGCGAAGACATTCGCGGACCAAAATCCGACTGGGTCGATATTTTATCGTGAATTTATTTCAAGTACCTAGGTGCCCTTTCTCGTGCGGGGGACGTTAACCCCTAGCTCTGCGATCAGCTTTTTGATTAGTAATCTTCCAAGCAGGACAGCCAATTAAAAACAAATAGAGAAGTAGCGGGATGAGGTAGAGGAGGAGGAGGCGTAATGGCGGAAGGAAGAGAGAGGAGGAGAGGGGCTGAGAGAGAAGAGGAGGAGAAGAGCAAGAAGAAGAAGAAACAGAGAAGAAGGAGAGAGAGAGAATGAGAATAAAAAGAAGTGACTGAAGGAGCAATATCAAGAAAAATCAGATGAACAAGGGGAGAATGAAAAGACTACAATTTTAATGTTGTTCATTCTTATTATTATTAGAATCAGGTTATTATGGCGTTTCATGTTTGGTATGATTATGATTATGATGAAGATGATGATTATAATTATAATGATATGATGAGATTATTTGTGATGATGATGATGAAATGATGTGATTATTATTACTTATCCCAATATTATCATCAGGCATATAGTAGTATATATTATTGGGTCTTTTCTACTAGCCTACTTCGTTTACAACGCCTGTACTTTAAGCCTCCCCCCCCCAGCTGCACATCTGTCTCACCACATACCAAACAACTGGCACAGAGATAACCTCTTCCCTCCCCCATAATTATTCGCCCTACTAGCACGTTGCGCCACGTGTTTGGTTGGCTGTCTGCTTAAATTCAGTCTTTATTCTCCCCTTCTCTTTATTTTTCTTTCTTCTTCCTTCTTTCACTTCTCTCTTTCTCTTTTATCTTCTTTCCTATGTTCTTTCTTTTCTCCATTCTCCTCTCATCCTCCTCCTCCGTCTTCTTCTTCTTCCTCATCCTTCTTGCTTTCTTCTTCTTCTTCTCTTCCCTCTTCTCCTTCTTCATTCTCTTCTCTTCTTCTCTTTCTTCTTCTTCTTTTCTTCTTTCTTCTCTTCTTCTTCCTCTTCTCTTCTCTTCTTCTACCTTCTTCTTCCTTTTCTCCTCCTACTATTCTACTTTTGTTTTGTGAACTTTGAACTAATCACTAATTAACAACAGGCTCATACGCAGCTAGTGGATGTTCCGCTTCGAGAAAGGGCCACCAGGTACTTTGAAATAAAATTCAGATAAAATCGTGCGACCAGTCGTGGAATTTTGCGTCGGCGAATTTCTTCGCATATTCACGACTAACTTGCGAAATCGCACATCTCGTCGTGAATGATATGGCGCCAATATTCACGACTAGTCGTAAATTTCGTTGCGAATGTGTTTGCCAATATTTGCGACAAAATTCACGACTCGTCGTAAATATTGGCGAAGATATTCGCAACTAAATATGCGATAGTCGTGAATATTGGCGCCGATATTTGCAACTAAATGTGCAATATTGCAGAGTTAGTCGTGAATATTGGCGAGGATATTCACGATTTGCGATGTCCCTTCAGGGCCACCATACGTTTTGGCATGCTATCAACCATTTTCTTCACACATTCAGTTTGTATGAGATTCCATACTTGTCCAATTTCTTTTTTGTATTCTTTCAACAGTCCTGAATCTATCTTGTTCGATTTTCCTCCCAATGAAGTCCCACACGTTCTCATTGGGGTTCATGTCAGGACCTTTTCCGGGCCATGGTAGAATTTCAAGGTGGTTCTCCCTTGCGCATTTCTGCACAGCCTTAGCCGAATGACATGGGCATTATCTTGCTAGAATTTTGCTTCTCCATCCCAGAATAAGTGTTTCAGAGATGGTGGAGCATAGTATTTTAGGATGTTGATGTAGTGTGCCCCATTGATAGTGCCATACATCTTGTGCAGCTGTCCCACACCACCTTCAGCAAAGCACCTTAGACCATGATACCCTCACATCCATGCTTCATAGTGGGATTAAAACATTCAGAAATGTATTCTTTACCCTTTCTCCTTCTAACACTGATTGGTTTGTCAATAACCAGGCTATATCTGCATTCGTCACTGAAGAGAACCTTGTCCCAGTTCCTGTACTTGTTTTCTCTTGCCCACAGCAAACGGTCTCTTCGTGCTGCAGGAGTTAGAAGAGGTTTCTTCTTCGCTCTGCAGTACCATAGACCGCCCTGTTCAAACCTTCTTCTAACTGTTCTTGAACTTAGGGCTCTATCAAACACTGTTTTAAGTTCTCTTGCCATTTGCTTAAGGTCTAGTGTTTCTAAGTGAGTTTTGGATTATGACTTTGTCTTGTCTGGGTGTTGTCAGTCGTTTCCTTTCTTTTCATGACATTTCCTTGGCTGTGCCTGTCTGCTTGTGGTTTTCTGTAAATTCCTGGGTGGTTCTTTGGGCAACGTGCAATCTCTTAATGATTTTGGTCACGCTATACCCTTCTTCATAAACCACAATGGCCCTCATTCTGTGTTCTGAACCCATCCTTCGCCTTAGGACCATGTTGTTTTGTAGGGAAAAGGGAAATTCTGACATTCAAGCCCCTTAAAATTGTGATTTTTTTTTAAACTTGAAATATGGTGTAATAAATAAAGATTGTATATTGACAACAATTTGATAAACTTAGGATATTTTGGACATATAACCTACCTTAATTCTCTCTCAATTATCCTAAATTGCTGACATTTAATTGAATGGAGAGTACCTGAAACTGGTTGCTCTCAAGGGTGCTGTTACTGAATACATTGGTCTTAAGGAGTGGCCAAGGAGTGGACACGAGTACTCTACATCACGTATCTGTACCAAAACTAAAGCCTTTGTCGTTAGATTCTGATTTTTTTATCAAAAGGTGTTGCATGCTTTGGTTTACTATTTCCATATTTTCACTGCCCCCCCCCCCCATTGTAAGGTAGAATACCAAAAATGGTGAAGAGATTTCTGACAATACTGCTTCCAGATGTGTTTTTAGGTTGATAAGTATCATAAACGAAAAGAAATAATACACATACAAACATATTTCCCTGTTTCTGCATATAGAAAGAAGAAAATATTGGCTTTCACACAGGTGGCTAATTAATTTTGGCCAGCAGTGTATTATTTTCTATGTTTACTTAATGCATATATTTATGATAATGTATTTTTATATAGTTTACTAGTACTTGGTATAGATTGATATAGTAAATGTCATACATGTTTATACTGCAGTTACTTGGTATAGATGGGTAAAATCATATTAAAGCCAAGGTATAGTTTTGGCAAATGGTAAACACGAAATTCTTTGCAATTATATTTTAGATACACCTATATGATCTATCTATGCCCTGAAAATTGGTCGCTCTGAAAATCTTCCATTTTTAAAGAAATTGCTCAAAATGCAAAATATCGGGGGGGGGGGGGTCCCCGATAATGTACATACCACTAGATGCTCTCTTTTAATTTAAACATCGTAATTTTTCACCAGGTTTGATGTTGTTTTCTGATGTCTGGGGTGACAATAGAATACTTTGTGAAGGATTGAAAAAAAAAATTGTCTGATCGACCAAAACTGTATTTGGGCTTTAACCTGATATAGGGTGGTATCAATATATTTCTATATACCACCAGAATGCGATGACTGCGTGAAATAGGTTTAACTAATAACTTGCAGTAATTAGATCCCTTGACCTTTCAATGATATAATACAGGAAAGACAAAGGCAGTATATGGCTTCCTTTATCTGGGACAGCCAGAAAACTATAATAGACCGACGGAAATAATTCAATTTATAGGTTTTCATTTCCTCTAGATTGTCAAAATTATAGGGAACGTGTAGTTCGATACGATTTCCCTTCTTCAGCATTTACTGGTAAGCGACCGGGAGTCCCAAGATAAATGGTTCCAATTATAAAAATGAATTAATTAGCCTATTTTACTTGATGACCACTATCGATTCATCCAATCGATCGATCGTCTATGGAGAAATTGCTCCGAAGTAATATGTTTATGTCCCTCTGGTGATGAACTGCCCGTTTCGCCTGTTTTCACCAAAACGATGTGACAGTATATTATAGAAGCAGGGCCCCTTATCAACACGTCACGCACATATGGACACTTACGCGCACAGACAGACAGACAGAGATACCACACACATACACACTCACAAACACACAGGGACAAAACACAGACAAAGTACACACACAAACGCACACACACATACACACATCATATACACAAATCATATCATACACACATACACACATCATATACACAAATCATATCATACACACATACACACCACACACACACACACACACACACACTCAATCACACATACGCACATACACACACATACGCATACACATGCACGCACACAAACACACATACACAGATAAAACACACACGCACACACACATAGACAACACACACATGAACACACACACACGTGCGCGCGCACACACACACAATAACCACCCCACAAACACATACACACCATCACGCATACACACGCACACGCACCATATTACACACACACACACACCATATCACACACACACAAACACACACACAGTCATGTATGTACATATCTACATAGCTTTGTACAAATAGGCCTACATCTGTATAGGCGGGGAGAAGGAGAGAGATGCGATTGATAGTTCATAAATGCTACAACTGATACTTTCACCCCCCCCCTCTCTCCCCACCACACACACCACCCCCCACTACACACACACACACACACACACACACACACACACACACACACACACACACACACACACACACACACACACACACACACACACACACACACACACACACACACACACACACACACACACACACACACACACACACACACACACACACACACACACACACACACACACACACACACACACACACACACACACACACACACACACACACACACACACACACACACACACACACACACACACACACACTCACACACACACACGCACTCACACTCACACACACAGACACACACACAAACACAGACACAAACACAGACACACACACGAACAACAAACACACACAGACACATCTGATCGTATATGAACCATATTTTGACTGAGTTTCATGAAGAGGCTGCTCAACAAAATATAAAATTCCTCCGAAATTAAGCCCAATATACCCCAAATAATAAGGTGAAAATGCACACCCTATACTTGTCATCTTTCTGGTTGCAAATCTATTTATTGGCATAATGGTGATTTGAGTCAAGATGATCATTTGACTCTCTCTTTTTTTTATAAAGTTTATGTTTTCGATATTTAATTTGAGGCTTGCAATACTGACCACAATGAATTCTGACCAGAAAATTAATATAACCCAAGGCACCTCACTCCGAGGCCGGCAAAACAAGCGATAAATGTCTCATGGCTATTTAACTTCATCCAATTTTGTGTATCTATTTATGGAATGCATCAACACCAATGACACACGCACTATACGTTAATTAGCGGCGAGTTTAGTCAAAAGAGGTTGAAGTCACAAAATGCGAATAATATCGGAGTGACCATAACAGGAAGAAAAGGGGGGGGGGGGGCTACTGTGAGAGGTACCCGAATGTGGAAGCTTTTGTAATCTCTTATAATGGTTAGTTCCTTTAAGATAAATAATAATCATCATCATCATCATCATTTACCCAGGGTAGCCAGTTCAGTGAAATAGACTGTTCTTCCAGCGGGCCCTGCATAACATAAATGTTATTATTACCCTTCTCTGTTCTAGAATGCCGAGCGCCTGGCTAGAAAAACAGACGGTACCATTTAGAACTCGCGCCTTCCAGATGTGAGGCGGACGCTCCAACCACTAGGCCATATCACCCCGGCCACTAAGATAATAACAAAATGTATAGTTGCTACATTTTATTATGATATACAACTTTTCATGATCAATATTTTGGAATTTTGGATTTTTTTTTATTTTTGCCCCCCCCCCCCCCTCCTCGCCCAATCCGAAACATGGATCAACGCCCCTGGAATCCAGTGACCTTGGAGAAAAATGCATTTCTTTGACCAAGCCTTAAAGACACTGTGTAACACTGTGGAAGCACACATTTAACAAAAAAATTGTTGAACCTTTGCTATCTGACATATCTGACAACCGTGTTTGATGCCGACCAGATAAACACCCTAGAAACAAAGTTTGGGACGTTATTGCTCACTATACAATATGGTGCAATCAAATTGGCCACATTAATTCTATATCGGCCGATAGGACATTCTGCAACACAGCAGGTTTCTATGGAGAAAAGCTTGGAATGGTTCTCTCAATGATTTTCCACTTTTTAAAGCCTTAATGATTGTTTTACACTGCAATTTTTTCAGGGCTTCATTTTTAGACCTTATCAAAGACACTAGTAGCATGGAGAATCATGCAGCTCAGATTTTTTTAAACTGGAAACATTGTTATACAATGCCTTTAATACGCCACCATGGAAAAGTATATCGTATTTGCTTGTTTTATGGGCTCAGAGTTATATAATATTCATGTGCCTAATCTACTGATGATAATTACCCATTTTGGTGGACGATAAACTGAGCACCTTTTGGAGCAAGACCGTCATTTATGTCCAAGGAGTTTGTTGTAATTGTACTGAAAGGATTCAACTGTCAAATTTCATATTACTTCTGATTTTCATCTTGTTTCTTTGATGTGACTTTTTCCAGGACGGCATCTGTTACCATTACGTGCTTCTCCATTATACCTGGGATCGTACCTGTGAGGTAGATTAGATTAAAACGTCAAGTTGAAAATTTCGAGTTCAAAAGAAGTGTAAAGTCCACACACAGAGATATAGGTATTCATTGCGTTTTGTGATTATTAAAACATGCCGGCGGGGAATTTATGTTAAATCCTTGAAATGTGAAAAAACAAGGCGTTGATTTTGACAAATAAATCAATATTCGTGTGTTTGGTACACAAGAAAACATCGGTGTGGCATAATAATGATGAGGAAGATTTGATGTTCCGCCATTTCGATTTAGATGTAAATGTTAAAAAGGAGAATTCGATAAAAGTATTATACCTCAACTAATAATGTTGATACATGTATCTCCTGTTCACGACTTAAAGGTTAGTGACATGATTGGGAACACTTGAAAATTCCTCAAGAACCAAATGAGTTGAAACGTATACCAACTATACACTAGCTGGAGTGGATCTCCCAGCTGGAAGGATTTGTCTGTAATTCGTTTACTGAAGGAGAGTCAAGCATGAACATACTAGTATTTTAATTTTATCGGGGCACGATAAAAATAAAGCCCATAGAGAGACACACAGCAGGTTTGCCTGCCACGAGGGATAACTGACATTAGTTATTTTAAAATGAGTCAACGTTTGACTACAAGATTTTCACAAGATAATCCTTGCATAGTTTACTTGATTCTAGAGTATTTTTAGCCCAAGTTGAGGACTACCCCCAATCATGTCATTTACCTTTAAGGTTTGGGGAAAAGATTTTTGGGAAATGCCAAACCATCCCAGTATTGTAAACTCCATTTTTCCCAATTAATAATTCGGTTGTCACTCAGTTATATCGAAGTCCCATTGGTGGACTGAATCATAAACGTTAAAGGCAGGGTGTCTCTTTTGCACGCCTAAAATTCAGTTGTGCCAAAACACTGGTATATAGAAGAAAATCTCATTTAAGAACCTTTAGAAAAGTGTAGGAGCTACAATCGCAGTTTTAGTGGAATTACAGTAAATGTTTGACTCCGATTTGATTTTTGGTCTACAGTTCCACAAATTTTACAAGTGATACTAGTCTACTTTTAGACAGGGCATGTAGGTCTCTTTTACCTCCATGGTGTAATACACTTGTACTGTACACGCAAATGACCTTGCATTCTTTTCACTGTGTCTGACGTATTCCAGCACAACCGTCTGGTATTACTGGTATTACCTAAGAACTGTAATCAGCCTGATATACATGTACCCATGTACCTATACTGTAGGTGCATTAACCCTAAAAATGCTGGGGGCGGAATCCGCCCGCCCCCCCCCCCACCCCGACGTTTCGCACAATACGTCAGCAACGCGCAAAGAGTTGCCGCGGCGTTTCATGACTTTTTTTCTCTCGAGTCTCGCGTATCTTTTGAGAGCAAATTTGCGACGGCCGGGTATGCGGTTCCGAAGTTGCGTAACATTTCGTACTTGCATGTCACACCAAAAATCGCTCAAAAACGTGATTTCCTGTACAATTCAATACAAATTGTGTTTTCAGCCAAAATTCATAAATGTATGATTATTTTTACTTTTACTGGTTGAAATCAATTAATTTTGTGTTGTTTATGATCGCAAAAGTGTCCCCGACAAATTTCAGCGAAAAAACAAAAAAGGATAAAAAACAAAGAAATACATAAGAATATTAAAAACCAATAAAATACATAGGAAATCAATTTTGATTCCAGATTTTTTTCACGTGCATTTGCTAAGAACACTGAAAAGAGTGTCTACACCAAAAAAAAAATAGCATTTTTGGAGCTTCAATAAGTGATTTAGATTTAGAGCTTAATCATGGTTTTACGCATGAATTAGCATGATTAAGTGATTGTGAAATTAATTCCGAGTAATTAACTATACAGTCTTGTAGATTACGTCATGGCGAGTGCCGTGCCGATTTTCGGCGCGATAGCGCGGTCGCATCCGTCGAGATCTCGGGGGCGGGGGTCGGAATCAGCTCTCTTCTCCCCCCCCCCCCCCGATTAACATAGCCAAAAAAAAGCCCAGCCTGATTAGGGTTAAATATTGTGAGATTTGGAACAGTGTGCCCAGAACATACACTACAGTTATTGGTTTCTTGTGCATTTTTAACAACTAGGCGATTTCATATCTTCAGACTTCACAGGCAAGTACATTTTGAATATCCTAAGGGTATGAATAATATTTTGTTGTGTTATGGGAGGGTTGCAAATGAGATTTCCTACCTTTAACATAACATGCATAAAACAATGTGTTATACAGCTTCCGTGTAACCAAAGACGGTTCAAGTTCAAGGTGTAGACGATTCTACTCGGACTTCCTCGAAATGTCACACAATGCTCAAAGTCGAGGAGCATCTTCCATGGAACATAAAAAGCGATGACGCAAATTGATATCGATATCCAGAAATATATTGTAGGATATATTCTACAATGAAAGCCGGTTTTGTACTAGTCTCGAGTCCAGACCCTGTGATTTTTTTCTCCTTCCGAGTAGTAGTGCGGGTGCGAAGAGACTAGTTTTAGTCAAAGTATTTGACTGGAGACAGTAGTTTCCTTATCAATATGGGATAGGTTAATCTAAACGTCTGGAAGCCAGACTAGTTTCGTACGGGCAATATGTTACAAATCAAATATCACGCTTGAAAGTGAACCTCAAGATGCTCGTAATTTTTACTCAGGTATACTACATAAATGAGTTATGATGTGTACAAATTTGAGGAATTTATTTTGGTCAGGCATACAAAAACTACTTTGAACATTCGTGAAATGTGGCAGTTAGTAAGGATGCTGACATAACAGTATACAGGAGGCTCACAAATTCTACAGCGTAGACATATCTCAAAAAAAATTGTGCAAGTCAAAAGCGCCTTCTTTTGCAATTGTAAAATGTGATTGTGACTTACGTTTACATCAACATCCAGGGCATAGTATAAGCTTTCAGATGTCGTTTGTTTGATTCAGTTAGCTCACTTCAGTTTCGAGATATGTTTAGTTAACCACAAAAGGGCAAAATCACATTGTACCACTTTTACGAGGGCCTGATGCTATCATTGACTGTAAAAGTGGCAATTGTGATTTTATATACCTTGTTTGGTTTGTATGTTTGGACAATAAAACAAAATTAGATTGAATTGAATTGATTGAATTCAGTATGTATAGTTCGAAATGCCCCAAAATGTAAAATGCTTTTTAAAGCCATCACGTATTTTTTAATTCTAACCAAACATAATTAATTTTGGCCAGATATGTGAAGTACAGGGGCGGATTCAGGATTTTGTATTGAGAGAATTTCAAGAGATTTCATCTACGATATTCCTCTCCACCCAGAAGTACAAAATGAGTAAATAGCTAAAATGTCAATTATTTACCCATATTTGCAAGCTTGACAAGTTAGTTGACATGTTCCGACGCTCAGTTGATTTTGTTTATAGACCTACATAAATGTATAAGAGCCAGTCATACAAATCCGATCCGTGGTCTGTACCCTTAACTTCGGGTGCTTTTGTCGATTGTAATATAGTACGCGATTTGTCAATGACAATCTGTCACGTTATACTTTTAATGACGATGTCATTGAAATATTTACTGGTATCTAACGTGATATGTCAATACACAATCTGACGTCTGACAACTTGTGTTCCATTTATAGTTTTCTGTGGCTCATACATCACTTCGAAGAATTTTAGCGTTTTCCTGTTGAAATAATACGAAAATCAGAACAAAAAAAAACGCGGAAACGGTTTTTAGTTTATTTGCAACAGTGCAAAACAATCAGTTTCATCAGTGAGAGACGTGAATAATGATAATAATCGTAATGGTTGAAAATACGCGCGTTGTATTGTATGATTAATGGGCATGAAAGCAGGATAAGAGCACATCCGTAAATCATAACGCGATATATTAGCCTAATTATTGCATTCAGTTTGTTCTATACTTGTATTTATGATCGCAGCTTGTTATTCCCACAATTCGTTACTCCGAAGGTCCCGTGTTGATATGCGTACGAAAATGACAGCATCTGCATCTGCTAAATTGGTGGGTTTGTGGGAATAAGTGATGATTTTGCGTGGGCATGCATTTTGATATTGTCATAAGTGTAAATGAAAATTTGTATTTCAGAAGTCGAGGAAATATAGATGTAAACATCTGATTCACTTAATCAGTAAATAAATAAATCTACAAACGGTGAAGAACAGAATCATTTTGTTAATGATTCTGATATGGGCTTTCCAACTGTTTTCTGTACACTATAGTGTAATTCTTTCTTTGTGTTTTATATTTGTATATATTGTATTGATTTTTGTGGATGCGGAAATAAAACAAACAACAGACAAGATAAATAGTTATATTCGACATACGCAATTACACGCATATATAGGCCCCATAATGACAGTTTCAATAACTGCACATCCAGTTGTTTCATTTAATTTGTTTTATTTCTTTTTTCCATTCGATTATAGATCAATTTGTCATCATAGACGGTCTAAATCTGTATTTGTGGTGAAAATATATAATTTTCTTACCATGAAAGGGGAATCCCCTCCCACAACCTGCAAATTTTATCAACATTTCTTTAACAACGAAGAATAAAAATATTTAAGGTTTTATTCAATTTGTATACATCATTCAACTTGTATTGACGTAGGCCTATATACGCAAGGTGGAAAAGTATACATTTGAAGTTATTAATTAATGACATCCACTGCAGCTGTCACTTCGACTAGTTTTAATCTCTCTTAAATTAAAGGATTAAAATAAAGCAAGTGAATAATATTTGAGCTGTTAATCCATAGAGCTATGCATTTCCGATAACCCGCTCTCCCTTTTGTGACGTATCGGACTTATTACGTAATGGAATGCTTATTGCATCTTATTTCCGTGAATAGTTTTGATTGATCACGGACTCTGCTATCCTCTTCACAAAAACTCATCAAGCTCCACGTATGACTCAAATCTGAATGAAACATAGCGTCATTATATTCCAGATTTTTCTTTGTATGTGAGTGAATCCTAGAAGTGAAATAACATTTTCTCACTATTAGTTGGAATATATATGCCTATGATATATGCGTTTACTATTTTCATCAGTTCTCCGTTTTTGTTTTTTGTTTTGATGGAAAAGGGGTATCATAAGTTTAATACTTGTATCAACTCTGAATTTAACTTGTAGTTAACTCCGCGTAGACCGTAGTTAACTCTTCTTGTTTTTTCTCTTGTTTGTTTGTTTGTTTGTTTTTGACGTGAACAATTACTTATACCCGACATTATCATAAAATCACAAATTGATATCTTGTTATAATTGTTCTTAGAGGGTTCCTCAAAATCCAAGTATAGCTTTTTAGAGGACTCTCCGTTTCCATAAATCTTATATTTTTTCTCTTGATTGTTTATATTTTGGGTCAATTCGATTTTAGGTTTTAAAAAATCATGTACAAAGTCCGGATGCACATATAACTCAGTTGTGTTTGTAATTGTATGTATTATGGTGTTTCACGTATTTGTATTATGTTGACGTATTACCATTTGTTCATACATACAATGGAAATACAAAATAAATCAAATCAAAATTAAATATATATATATATGTATATATACAAGGTGGCCCAGAAAGAATGCTACACCAGCGATCGCTAATTTCTTCAACATCATCTGCAATATGTCATTGGTTTTTGTTTCAGTGGTTAGAACATTCTTTTTTCCAACAATATGATACCATGATTATTGATTTTGAGTAATTCGTTTGGATCCTACGGTCATTTTCCGAGGCAATGTCGTTTCCCAAATTTGCCAATTTTTCATCACCAGTGGTCATCTGAACACCCAGATATTCTCGCGTCTCAGCGTGCCATAGCAGACATACCGCGATGACAATGGAGATGTAGCTCACTTCGTCTTCCTTATCAAAGCGAGGGCATTCCTGCCCTTTGTCTCGACGGAGCTTATTCTATGGCACACCGTAACGCGAGAATATTTCGGTGTTCTTATGATCGCTGGAGTTTAAAAATAGCAAATTTAGGAAATTACATTGCCTCAGAAAAATAGCCCTAAGATCCAAACACCTCAATCAAAATTAATGATCATGGTATCATATTGTTGGAAAAAGAATGTTCTAACCCATGAAATAATCACCAATGACATTTTGTGGACGATGTTGAAGAAATTAACGATCGCATGTGTAGCATTCTTTCTGGGCCACGCTGTATATTGAAACATAATTAACATTGAATTAGTGAATGTCATGCCACGTGTTAAACAAATTCAACATATAAATGTGTATCAATGCCATTGATGCAATTGCAATGTTAATACTGTACATAACTCCTACGACAGCAAGGACTCGTTAATGACAGCGTATAACTTTCAGAGGCATTGGGACTATGTTTTGCCATGAATTTACACTCAGTTTAAAGTTAAGTAGTTCATGGTCTGTTTCTAGCCTTGTATTGCTACAAGAGATTTTGTTTGATGGTATGGTACCGAAAACGTTGGTGTTAATACACCATGAATTCCGACACCGGTGTTAAATTTTCGGTGTTATTTAAACAATGGTGTTGATATGTGATTATTATCACACTTATATTGTAGTGTTGGGG
>JZLH01S0214884.1:18706-38795 GCA_001188425.1 Eucidaris tribuloides
GGGAAAGGAAAGTTGGATAGGTACGTGCGGCTAAAGGTGGGAAGTTGAAACAAAAATGACAGTGTGGGGAGCGAGGTGATGCACTGTCGAGGTGGGTTTAGGGTTTTGCTGGATATTCGGTGAGAAGGTGGAGTCACTTATGGGGGTTCTGGTGGGAGGAGGAGAGGTGGGTGAAGAGGGGGATGTGGATGGGCAGCCTGAGACGCGGGCATTAGCCCGTGTTAGGAAAGCTTGTAGCGATGCTCATATGGCGGTCTGTATAGCGCGACCTGCAGTCGCCAGCACGGCCAGGCAGAGGGGAGGGTGTCAAGTACTTAAATGCGCCGAAACACTTGTTGATCCTCCGGGATCCCGGGGGTGATCCCTGGTGTGCTGCTGACGACCCATTGGCATTGGCGGGATAAGATCTTTTCCGTTATTTGTACAGTAATAGTGTTATAAAATGGTGGTTTTTTTATGGTGTGTAAGGTTAGGGTTAGTGAAGTATAACAAATTTCTTTGTCATGATTAATGTTTTACTCTACTAGGAAATAAGGGTGTAATTGGGATGCATAAATGTCCAAATATCAGGACCTTAGCAATTTTGCACCCTTCAGGGTACACTTAAACACTTTGCACCTCTGTGGGGTCAACATTGCACCTCTGTGTAATATGCTAGACGTGCACCCCACTGAGTGGGGGTTCAAAATTGCACCCATGTAAGGGTGCTGCTATCACGACAATTTGTGCACTCCGATTTCTTAAACATATTAAATCAATGACATTGTATTAATGAAAGGTGTTAAGTATTATTTCATTATAGTTACAAAAAGAAAATCGCATTTAAAATTTGAAATTCACACATGCGTGCGTGAGCTGAAATGATGTCCTTGGCAAGAAGATTAGATAAATATTTTCTTTAATTTTATGCTAGGTAGTCCAGCACAATTCCTTCTTTTTATATTATATATTGATCTCGGGAAAAGGTATATCAATAACCAAAACGATGAAAGTATGTTAATTTTCAGAGTGTTACAGTTTTTCCGACACAAAAAGGGCGTGGTCTATTCCAAGCTAGTTTCTTTGGTGACGCTACAGGTTGCAACAACTAAATGCTTATTTTCGAAAAATTGTGAAAATGTCCTTAGGTCCATTGTAGCTATAATCCAGTCGGGGGCATTAAAACCCTTGAAAGTTACTTTTGGGCGTCTCGCTGCTACCAAACAAGCTCTCCGGGCAAGCTCTCCCCCAAGGTTTCAATGACCGGGGAAGCTTCAAATCCCACCCAAAGCTACGTGTGAGCAAGTTTGCCAAAAGCGTTCTGAGAAAGATGTGAAGTATGTCTAGAACAGAATATTTCTGAAATACTTGCTTATTTCATTAGTTTTTGGTCAGCTTATAGAAATGAAGATTATTATTGCATGTTGCATAGATCACTAGCAGACGATGAGACATGCTCCTTTATTTTAGAAATGATAGCAGTAACATAATGGCTGTTATTCTTAAAAGCGGAATAACTTAGTCCCCTGACTAACACTGGGATGTTAGTTGCCTGCTCTATTGAGTGTTTACACATCCATTTTATGTTCAAAACTGTTTTAAAAATGAAACTTTTGATCCATTTCCATGACAAAAATTACATACAGGTAGTACCCAAGCTATTTGTTACAAATTAAGCCATTTAGGCACCAAACGTGTAATAAATATTGTTTGAAGTGGGGAAAGTGGTATTCCTTAAAACATCATTCCAGTGTTAGTCAAGGGACTAAGTTACCTGCTATCCAGCCTTACAGTGCATTTCAATCATTGTCATTCCACGTTATTAATAAAAAGAGTTCATGGATTAAAATTAAATGATAGTACACGGTTAAACAAAATCAATGCCCTAAATTCTTAAAGAATATGTTGATTTGTACATTTAGAAATGTATAGTGTTCTTTTTCGGCCATTTTCGCAAAAATAGAACAATTCTTAAATTTTCTCCAAGGATGACAGACTTTAAATACTAGATTTGTCAATTCACACTTAAGATTCAAGTTCACCTCAAGGTCAGAATTTTGCTCAGTTCAAACTAAATGCACCAATAATTTTTTTTGTGACCCACAACTTTCCATAAGCCAAAAGTAGATTAATCGGGTTATGTATTCTCCAGAAGGAACACTTTATAAGACATGGGTTATTATTTTGGGTTACTCACCTGTTCACCTTCACATCCGAATTCATAGTGTAAGTGACCATTGGCTTGTTTCCATGGTAACAATAACTAATTATGATAGTCGGTGACACAGAAAAAAGGTTTCTAGTCTTTATTATTATTCATAAATCGCATATGAGCTGAGAACAAAGGTTTTAACTTTTTTTTTGAGGGGGGTTAACATAATTTTAGTACCAGATTTGCCATGTAAGCTTCAAACTCAAGGTCACCTCAAGGTCATAATTTAGATCCCAAGGTAAACTGAGCCCACCTTCATATACTCTTGACCCAGGACTTATAACGTGTAAAACATAAATTTAATCAGGTCATGCATTATACAGAAAGAACGCTTTGTTTGATATGGGGAATCATCCCTCGGCATCACTCCAACCATGGGCTCCAACTTTGCATCAATGCGCAATAGGTCATTTTAGGTCGATGAACTTTGAAGCCCGTTTCCATGACAACGGCCCACTTTTTGAATTCTCATTCACAATTTGTTGTATTTGTTGTGTCTTGATAATTCATTTGTATCTATAATTTTTGAATGTTATTCATTGGAATTGCAGTTACATTCATTTGCAAGTTTCTCAGACTCGTAGTATATATTGTAGAATAAAATGTACACATCATATAGAACGCGCGCCAACACTTGGCATAATATATCTTGTAATATAAACGTAAATCTGGCACGAAATAATAAATGTAAATCGGCCATGGTAAATGACCTTGAAATGACCTTCACATGACCTTGTCATGACCTTGAAATGACCTTGAAATTCAACGTTCTTTAACGAGTTAACGACTTGGTTTGTACATCCCATACGGCATCTTGTTGAACGGGCGAGGCGGAGAAACCCTATTTTGCGCTATGAACGCACAGTTACATGCGCGGTGTTACGGGCTTGTTGGGTTTGTTTCCATGGTAACCAGATCAAATTATGGTAGTAAGTAACACGAGAATACTTTACTTAATCCAATAATTTTGGTCAATACTCATGAATTGCACGTGAATTTAAAATAAACTAAAGTTTTAACCTTTTTAAAGAATGGCATAATTTTGCTACCAGATTTGCCAAGGAAGCGTCAAACTCAAGGTCATCTCAAGGTCACAAATTTGGTCCCCCGGTCTAAGTTAGCATTTCATAGAATACCTCTGTTCCTGGACCTTATATGTACCAAACATGAATTTAAACTGATCATGTACTTTTCAGAAAGTACACTTTATGTGATATAGGGTAGGATCCTAAATTTGCAGAAATTCGCAATATGCGATTTTAGGTCATTGAACTTCGAGTCCCGTTTCCATGGTAACGGCCCACCTGCCGTTCTTGGCATCCGGCAGATTCACATCCCTCAGACCTTCAGCTTTCCAATGATACCAAATTTGTCCTAATAGCATGAAGTGCAAACGAACTCCTAAAATAAGCCGTTTTGGCGATTTGGCGTCTAGACCATTCAGGATCTTTGATGAATACGACCACGACTGAGTACGAGTACAGACCACTGATCTCCAAGGCTGCCACTCGTAGAGGAAATCCCCTACCGTAGGGGATTTTGGCCATGCGTAGGGGGTAGGGGATACCTACGGGGAAAATGGCCTTCCGTAGGGGAAACGTAGGGGGATTTGATGATTTTGTAGGGGATGTAGGGGTTTTTGACAATTTTCAGAAATATTCGTAATTTTTCCAAGGAAATCAGATTATATTCGCCCATTTTGTCCATCGCCGAAGAAATTGTGATCAATATTTTGCATTTCTAAGGTCATTTTTTTAGGGAAAAACATACCTTCGTAGGGAAAAAGTGACTTTGTAGGAGAAAACATAGGTTTGTATGGGAAAATATGGTTAATAAGGCGTAGGGGAAAAGTGGTGTCCGTAGGGGAAAATACGCATGCGGCGTAGGGGGAAATCAAAATTTTGAGTGGCAGCCCTGCTGATCTCCCCAGTGCTAGTGGTACAGACAGACGCGCGCGCGCCATATGACTGAGTGAAAGGAAGAATGAGTCGCACATGTTGTTTCTGAATTAATTTTATTGAATTAGCCAGGAAAATTGCCATATTGAGAAATCATGTCCGCGACAAAGTGTCATTATGAGATTCTTGGAGTTTCCAGAGATGCCGACGACGATGAATTGAAAAAAGCGTACCGGAAACTTGCCCTAAAATGGCATCCAGGTTTGTGTAGTCCCACTCGTACATTATCTTGTATGTAATAAGACTGCATAATATTTCTGTAGAAAGTTATAATTACACGTTCAGATCACCCGTACAAGCAAGGGAAATATAATGCAAAAGATGCTATATTGCCCCCTTCACCCGTCTGTATTCTCGTCTAGGTAAATGTTCATTCGTTAACGTCAGTGAAGTACAGAAGTACAGTTTACTAGTCTGAGTATACAGACGCAACTGAAATAGAAACAGAAATTCATGTGTGAAGGTATGGGAAAGCGTTCCAAAAATCCGGCACCTAAAAATTTTTGATTTTTTTAAGAAACAAAACTGTTTTACTTTTAAACCAAGTCAGTTGCCTGACTGAACTGAAGAAATGATGTAGATTTATGTATTAAAGCTGAAAATATGTCGTACAGAAATTCAATTTTTGGCCTTGTACATGTGAATCACGACTCTGTAAGTGGTTCAGGTAAGGGTTTGTGCCTTTTTGGACATCATATCTCCTTAAGTTGATAAATTATAAATTTGATAGCAGGGGGCGTGCTTCAGTGACAATGGTGTTCTGAGAAAAGTGGCCAACATGGCCAACAGCTATTTTTACAATATTTTCTTGTTCCCTTCTCGAGAAATCACACCTACAATACATGTACTATGTATGCGGTCCTAAGCAGAGCTACGGACCACATACGTCCTCTACTGGAAAAAACAACAACCAAGTTTGCAATGTAACAAAATATTGTTGCAAAATTCAAATGCTGGACACATGTCATATGTTTAGAAAAATTAAAACTGACTTCTGAAATGTTGAGTCCTTAATTTTCATAACATAATGTTTAACAGGTCATAGACTAGCCATATCAAAGCAATATTCGGAATAATTTTGTAAAAGACTGAATTTCAGAGCAATTTTCTGTGCTACCTGCATAGGAAAGGCCATCCATTACTTCATACACAAAAGTATGGAGCTATTCCTATGTGTGTCGAGAAATAAACTAGTTTTGATTTGAACAAATTGATTGTGCCTGAACTGGAGTTTTAATTTGGATATAGTCGTACGTGACCAAAAACTGCATTTTCTCAAATAAGTGACAAATGCATCATTGAGAAAATGCAGTTTTGGGTCATGTAAAAATTTTTGTGTTTGAGAATGAGAATTGTAGCTGTGCTGTTTATTGTAAAAACATGTACATGTGTACCTTTCCTTAACCTCACAACTGCCCAATCTGGGATGGACTGGCCCACATTTACTAATATATTGGCAAGCGACTTATAACTGGGTGAGGTCTGTTGTCAAATTCATGAAATTGAAAAGTGAAAGCATGCAAAGAATGGCAGAAATAGTGTAACAAGTTTAATTCTAGTATAATAAGTAGTAGATCTACCCCACTTTGCTTTTTTATTCATGTACTTGTATTTGTTTCATCCCCATTAAGTGTTACCCCATTATACAGAGACTACTAAAGTAGTAGTACAACTAGTACTACTACTTAAAATAATATGAATGAAAATTCACTGAAGTACCTCAACCTAAAATAACTTAGCTGATAAACTTTGTGATGGATAATTCTTTCATTCATGTCAATTCTCGTGGGACCATGTTGGATGTAAGATGGGCAGGGTTGGCATATTTCCCGGTCAGGAGGTAATTTTATATTGGACGGTGTCCGGGAATTCTGACAAAAAATTGGAAATATGCCAACCCTGAAAGTGGGGTACCACACACATTTTGTGCTCCCTTCTGATTTTATACATACACCTGTACATGTCTTATATTTTATGTACTTTTTTCAGATAAAAATCCTGATCGTATAGAGGAATGCACTCGGAATTTCACACTCATTCAGAAAGCATACAATGTGCTGATTGATCCCCAGGAGAGGGCATGGTATGATAAACACAGGGAAGCCATCTTGAAAGGAGGTGAGTGAAGAGGAAAACAATGGCAAACGCTTACACTGAACTTGGTCTTTTTCCTGAACATTTTTTTTCTCTTTTTTTGCGTATTTGTAAAAGACAAAATGATTGCTCACTGGGACAGTGTTGAGATGTAAATATTTCTTGAAAATATTAATATATATCTATATACTTTAGTCTTTGCTTTAACTGGTATTCATTTTTATGCCACCACAACAAAAATACTGGAGGCATATGTCTGGGTTGTCCGCCCTTCTGTCCGTTCATTTCCGGTTCTCGTGACAGTGATAACTTAAGAACAGCTGATCAGATTTTGATGTAACTAGGACCAAGTATGAACCATGAGACAACAATGAATTGATTAGATTTTGGAGGTGAAGGGTCAAAGGTCACAACATGGCCTGAAACGTCTGATTTGGGCTCATTACTGCAATGATGTAAGAACAGCTGATTAGATTTTGATGCAACTGTAGTGAAGTATGCATTATAAGGGACCAATGAATTGATTAGACTTTAGCTGTCGAAAGGTCACAAGGCCTCATACATGTCTTGTCATGATTCCTTTAAAACAGCTGATCAGATTTTGATGTAACTTGAGTGAAGTACAGGGCTATGATAAATAGAGTAGATTTTGGAGTTGAACAATCAAAGGTCACACAACTTTTATTACATCTCATTTTAACTCATTACCACTGTAACATGCAGTCTTTTGATTAGATTGGGTACATGTTACCTGTCACCACGATACCCTGATAGAGTTGCGCATCATATTAAACATAAAAGTAGAAAGAAAAGTATGTTGGGTAAAATATATGAATATTTAAACCAATGAAACATGTGAAGGACAAAACACTTTTGGTTTTTGAAGACAAGTTTCACTTTCATTTTTTGCATCCCAGTTATATTATTTTGTATTTTCCTTACTTTTGGGATGTGCAACTTTGTGGGGGTATCGTGGTGATGGGTCACATATAGAGTTGCGCATCATATTAAACATAAAAGTAGAAAGAAAAGTATGTTGGGTAAAATATATGAATATTTAAACCAATGAAACATGTGAAGGACAAAACACTTTTGGTTTTTGAAGACAAGTTTCACTTTCATTTTTTGCATCCCAGTTATATTATTTTGTATTTTCCTTACTTTTGGGATGTGCAACTTTGTGGGGGTATCGTGGTGATGGGTCACATATGAATTAGGCATTTCAATTCAATTCAATTGGACTGGGAGTGCAGAGGCATACCCATGGGCCGCGCACAGTCAAACTGCTCTAATTATTTTTATTTGGTTGTTTGATACTTTTTGCTTTAAACAGGATGCACGATGCTGCTTACACCTGTAATGTCACTATCTTCAAATGTATCCTGTCATAATCTAATAAGTTTACAACCACTCGCTTATGATAAATGTGCTTGCATACAGTTCTAGTCATGTGTAAAAAAGACATAGGGTATTGTGAGCTTGAGAAACTTGCATTCAAGTGGATGTAAAATGTAATCAGAATCGGACATGCATAATTGAATTGTGAAGTGTATTTATCCATATCATTTCGTAGTCATGGGTCATTGTGCTGTACAGTTCTATAATCACACTGCTGTTCAAGGCCAAAGATTACAAGAGCTGTGAGGTACATGTATGAGTCAAAGATAAATTAATTGAAGAACAGTGTCACAGGTATAGCTGGCCAGGCACAGTAATGGTGAGGGAGGGGAAAAACAAAACCATTTCGTAAAATACTGGCTGATCGTTCTATTTATTTATTAATTTATTAATTTATTCATTCATTCATTCATTCATTCATTCATTTATTTATTTTATTCATTATTCATTTATCATTTATTCATTTATTTATTTATTTATATATTCATTTTATTATTTTATTTATTCATTTATTTATTCCTTTTTTCAAGGTGCAAAAATTCAGTGATCCCTTGTAAGAAGGAAGATGATGACTTAAACGATCATGGTGATTTATTCATTTACCTGTTTATTAATAAGTAAATCGGTAATTTATTCCAATTGATTGATTGATTTATTAATTTTTATTACACTTTTCTATAATCTATATTCATATTTATTAATTGATTAATTAATTTATTTCCTATCAGGTTTTGGAGAAGATTACGATGATGATTTCTTAGATGTGATGCAATACTTGAACCCCTCGGCCTACAAAGGATTTGGAGATGATGGTGAAGTGAGTCTGCCTTTTTGATTGGTTTTGTGATTTATTGTTATTCGTATCACTTGAAGGCGGTGCTACGGGGACAGAGGGGCACCTGCCCCCTAAAATTTTAACAATCCATGGGGTTTCACTGTGTAATTCATAAATTAATTAAGGTCTTTTTGACATTTTTGCCCCCTATAAGCCTGTTTTACAGACATTCATTTTTTTTCTCCTTATGCAATCAAAGTAGTATGTCTAGTGATAAGACTTAGGCACTGTTAGAACTTGATGCCAGGCGGCAAGTAGGGTCTGTGAATCAGAGTACCCCCTCAATGTTTTTTTTTGTACTCCCTTAGATTTTACCCTGGTACCACCTCTGATATCACTTGCATTATGAGATCCTTGTATTGCCATAAAATTCCATTAACCAGTTGGCTATGGGAACTAGGGGTGCCATGTATATACAGTATATGGGAATTACAAAATCTTGGAGGCCCACCAGTCAATGTTGTATTTTGATTGAACATACTTGACTCTCTTTGTGTAGGATTTGTGTAATTCCATCTTACTCTAATGATTACCTGTTTTTAGTTCATACATATGTTACACTTCTTAAGGTACAGTAATTTTACACTTCCTGATGATTCAAATAAATTGAAACTTGTATCACATTCATTATCTAATCGCAAATATACAAATTATTTTTCTGTACACTGTAAAGTTAGAAGTGTTCAGTGTGTCTACAGTTTCTGGTCTTGATATGTTATATGCAATTTAATGTGTTTATTTTATGAATGAATCTCATTTGATATGCTATATGGAATTAAATGTGTGTATTGTATAAATGAATCTCAGTCTTACAATAATACCAAGAGACTCTCAAGAGCTGCATCAAGCTCTTTAACCTCATTCAAGATGGTTTGTTTTTGCTTCAACACGCATTTTCCATAGACCTCGTGACAAGATATCTTGTGTTTAGACTTTAGTCTTCAACTGAGTTGAAATATTATTCTGTCAATTCAGTTATATTTTGACTTAAATATTACACATATGACTACATGAACAATAAAATATACCCTCTTTCAAGTTAGCTGCGTTGCATTTGCTAATATCTCTCTCTGTGTGCAGGGATTCTATGCTGTATACCGCGATGTCTTCTTCAAGATTGCAGAAGAAGATAGGAGGTACATGGATCAGGATGACTCAGATGCAGATATACCAGATTTTGGAAATTCACAGAGTGAATATGATGAGGTAAACCAAAGCTTCTTTTTATGCCTCCGGCTCCTTTACAATTGCTATTACTGGGAAATTACAATGTACAAGAAAAAACTGAATTAGATAAATCAGGTAAGCGTGATGAAAATCACACATCAGGATGTCACTAATTGAGATTAATATGAAGTGGTGAAAAAGAAACATCTTATTTTGTTTATTTATCATTTAATTTGTTTACAATCTACAATTACAATTCTATACTATATATTATATACATGTACTGATGTACTGTACTATATTATACTATACTATATTCCTTTCGCAGGTTGTACATCCGTTTTACGCGTTCTGGCAGAGTTACCGCACCTCGCGCTCCTTCGTGTGGGTGGAGAAGTACGACACAAGGGAGGCCCCTAACCGACGGGTGGCCCGTCTGATGGAGAAAGACAACAAGAAGCTGAGGGATGCAGCCAAGAAGATCTGGAACTCTCAAGTGCAGGTGAGGGGTGGTGTCAATATGAACACATACAAACACATGTAAACAAGATGATTTTTCAGTATATTGGACAATTAAATCTGAATTTTGAAATCTTGATCAGATAAGGCAACAGAGGGCTGAGAAGGTCGAAAGTGAGATTAAAAATAGGAACAACATCCTAGAAAAGGGATTCTTGATTAATTCATTACACATGCTGGAAACCTGTGTGGATTAATGTCACTGGCTACTTAGTGTAGAATTTCTTACACTGCTGTCATGGGGCGGGGGTGCAGGAGTTGGCGTCAATTACATTCCCAATTACATTTTGGAGGGTTGTCAAGGACAACAAGCAGGTGTTAATTAACATGACAGTAGCCTCCTCTGGCTAGGCCAGGGCAGGTTTTTGTCATTGTGATTTACACCTGGCCAGGCATGTAATTAGGAATGTGATTGCCCATCCCTGGCAGGGGGAGGATGGACGTTGGGGGGGGGGGGATTGAGATCTCGTAGCTGAGGGATGAAGCAGCACTGCCAAGGTTTTGGAATTCTCAAGCACAGGTGAATGGAGACAGTGTAATGGTACAGAGAGCTGATTAAGCCCAAAATAAGGTTTTAAAAGGAAACTAAATACCTTTGAAATAACTTAAAGTATGAGAATACATGGGATTAAAAAAGAAGATGAACAACTGGACCTACTTCATATTGAATTAGATGACATTTTGTCTGCTACCTGCATCCTTTGTTAATAGCCAGTCTGTGTCAGATATGTTGCCAGGGAGCTCCTCAATACTTAATTCCCTCCAACAAACTGGTACTTGGTAAAGTCTGCTCTTAGCAGATGATGTGTCAAATCTAATAGCAAGTAAGTCTAGATATTCATTCATAATTTCTCTAATATCTTTAACTGGATGACTTAAGCTATCTTTATACCAATATGTTACTGATATATCTGTCACCATGAAACAAATAGAAAATGTTGTTTTGCAGTTTCCATGTAAATTTATGAAACAGACAAATTTGTCTATTGTTCTTTTCAGCTACTGGTATCATATATCAGGAAGAAAGACAAAAGAGTGCAGGCCCAAAAGGTAAGTAAAGTTGCAAATTGCTATAATTTTTGTCTTGCCTGTTATGCATAGCGGAAGTGAGACATAGGCACTGCATTCCCGATGGTGGCGGTGTCAACACTTAAAACTAAGGCAAGGTTTAGTTGTTGAATTTTTGGTATAATTTTGAAAATATATTTCCTTATTCCTTGGAACCTGGACATAGGGGTTATGAAGTATCACTAATCATTTGAATAGAATTTCAGGTCACAAAATCAAGGTCAAAGTTCATTTCAGGTCAACAGACCTAGACTATGTTGTGGATTCGACTTTTCCTTTATTTCCCAGCAGATTTTCATTCTGATTACTCAGACTGATAACAATAGATGGGGGCTTCTAAACTTCTTCACAGAATTTTGAAATTTATTAATTATGCTTATTAATGCAAATTTAAGCAAACTCATAAAAAATGCTACCTTTCCTCTTTGCTAGATTTTGATTTTGTTTGTTTCCTCGGCGATCTGAATGTATACGCTATCTTTCCTCAGCTTCGCTTCAGAAAGATAGCTACATCAAGATCGCCTCAGAAGTGATAGATCGTCCCATCACCTTCACCAACGGTAATTATTTCCTTAATATTTTCAGTGACAGGGCATCATAAGATTCTTTGGTGTTTTTTTTCAGAAACGAATGGAGGAGAAGGCTGCAGAAAGAGCACGGTTTGAGGCTGAGAAAAGAGAAAGGGACCGAATAGAGAGGGCAAAGTAAGGAAAATATTTTTGACTATATCTTCTTATGTAATGTTCATTTTGTCAGAAGTTTGATCAATAAAATTAAAGTTAGTAGTATGTGACAGTGAAGTTGTTTTACTATTGCTGGAGTTTAAGATAAACCTGTTTTCAAAATGATCATGTTATCTCAGTGTTCATTTATTTATTTATTTATTTATTTATTTATTAAATTTATTTATTTATTTATTTATTTATTTATTTATTTATTTATTTATTTATTTATTTATTTATTTATTCATTCATTCATCTTTTCATTATGCTACATGCTAAACTGTAATGTATTAGTAAGTAAAATGTGACCAATTAAAGTTATCCAATTTACGTCAAAAGATCAACCTCACCTTGAACAGGTATATTTCATAATTGTCATTGAAAGCCTTAAATTTGATCTAATATTGTAGGTAGTACAGTATGTGCAAGGTTATAGTTCCTACAAAGTATTTACAATAATTCATAATCTTCCAAGCTGTGAGAATTATGTGGATAAAATAAATATGGGAATCTTTTTTGCACCTCTCCAGCAGCATAACAAAACATCACTCATGCCCTTAGGTTATTTATGAAGGATACATATATGTCTGTGAAATCTAGAATTGGAAAAATGTGCTAAAAAGTAACTGTCAGCATGGACGTCTCTTTCTACCTCCATGTTGTCAGACTCCTGCAAAGCTGTCTAAATTGAGGTACTTCAGTAATATTATTTCAATAATCATATATTGGTCTATGAATAATAATCTGTATGAGACTTGTGCGTAGAATTTGCCATGTTCATGAATTCATATATGGTACACATTTGTAAATTGTAAATAAATTCCATATACCAGACTTGATGAATACCCATGCACTGTAAGGGTCTGAAAGTAGACTAGGATTTTTTTCTGTATGATACTTTATTCAATTTAAAATCATACGTTCTCTATAATTCCAACCAATTTAAGTTTCTAGCTCTTATACTTTGCTAAAGGTTTTTACAATGTTATTTTCTTTTACACACAAGTGTATTCACACAATGGTAAGTTTTAGGCATGCAAATGAGATGCCCTGCCTTTAATAATTGATATTTATTTTGAATCATCTTGTTCTCAGGAGGTATGAGGAGTTGGCGGAGGAAGGTCAGAAATTCCTGGAGGAGATGGAGGATGATTTCAGGGCCATGGAGGCAGCCTTGGATGATGAGTTTGGAGTGGAGAGTGATGTAGATAACTCAGGTATCATTGAGATGTGGCAGAATTGTTAAAACCCAAGCATAGTTTTGGTAAATGGTAAAAATGAAATTCTTTGCAATTATGTTTTTTAGATACACGTATATGATTGTTTGCTCTGGACCTGTCCCATTTTTTTGAAATTACTCAAAATGTAATGTGTATACTGCTAGATGCTATCCTTTAATTTAAACATCATAATTTGTCACTGTAAACAATTTTCAGTAGGTATGATGTTATTTTCTGATGTCTGGGATGATCATAGAGTGTTTTGTAACAGATTGACCAAAAATGCTTGTGATCGACCAAAACTATACTTGGGCTTTAAGTCATTTATTCCTATAGTCAGATTATCTCTGTGTGTAAATCTATGTTTCAATAAATGGCTAGAGACAATTGGCTAAAGACATGTGTTGTTGTCATTACCAATATTTTATGTTGACATGGAGTAACAAGTTTTCATGTCAATGTAACTTTGAATTGAAATTGACTGGTCACTTTACGTGGACTCACTGCATTGTAGTCCGACATATACTTTCATGCTATGCATATCATGGAGGCACATGCATATTAAACTAGGTAAGAAAAGGTTAGGAGAATGAAAAATTTTGTATTCATAATTTTAACTTGTTTTCTAATTAAAAAAAAATCAAAGAAAAACAGCTAATTGAAATAGAGGTGCACAGAAATACTGATATGTAAAATGAGGCTTTCTGTTTGAACATATTCAATTTTGCTACCTTGTTTGTTTACTAACAATTTATACATGTACATATCAATTATAGATTTTAATAATTTGCTTCAAACTTAGAGATCAAATGTCAATATTGAGATCAGTACATTCGTGTATATCATTTGGACTACATTCATACCGTTGCATAATCATACATACAAGTAAACAGAGGACAAGGATTTGCAAAGTTTCAAGCATTCAACTTCTTTTTCATCTGTATTTATAATTTTCACAGATTCTAATGAAGAAGATGTGGAGGAAGATCTCTTAGATGACCTGTTCTGTGTTGCTTGTAACAAGAGCTTCAAAAGTCCAAAAGCGTAAGTTAACTCTCAAAACAATATTTGGACTTTTTATTAGAAAATAAATATGAATTTGAATTTGAATTCACTGTATGGGCTTACTCTCTGAAGTGCATTAACAGTAATTGGATCAGTGAATTCACAAGAGGGCCCAAGTCCCCATTTGTTTACATGTGACTTTGGGCCATTTGTAAATTCACTGATTCAATTGATTTGGATGGGGGGGGGGGGGGGGGAAGGGGAGGTCTGAACTGGCTGAAGCCCTCTTTTGCAGAAATGTGTCCAGAAAGCATATACAGCTAGCAGCTGTGGTCCCCTCACTGAGTTGCTGTGAATGTTTATTACCAAATTAAAGTTCATCACAGTTTTGTGCCCCAGGAATATATGTGCACTGCACATTGTGCATGCTTCTTCACATACAATTTTAGGCAGGTTTATCTTTGTGTCTAATTGTCAAAAGAATGACACCTTAGATTCGTGCAAAATTGTAGTAACATTTTAGGTTATCCATGAGGAGAGCCTTTTTGGCTGCATGCATCTGTCATTTTGTTCATGCGTATCCATCACATTTTTTGTATCCACTTAAGTCTTGTCCATATCTTTTTTGCAAAATAACCTAATTACATCAAAGTGTATTTGCGTCATAAGGTGCCTTCTACAAACTTGCGTGTTATGGTCGTGTGAGTCCTCGCAATCCAGGCTTTAAAACTAATGTGAGGTCACAGTGCATAAATTTATCATATGGTCTCATATGACCAATTAAACTCTGATGTTTAGATTAGAACTTTTCTGTAAAAATAGGTAAACATAAAATATGTGTACTCTTTTTTTTAATTGAAAGGCAGACTTTATTCAAGGTTCACAGCCCATCAGGGAAATCAGGCAAATCAGGGAAAATTATTTTACTTTTTTTCCAGCCAGGGAAAAGAGAGTTTGATAAAAATGTCTAAAATCAGGGAAAAGTCTGGGAATTTTGATAGGCCCAAAAATCGAAAGTAGTCAGTCAGACTCTCTTATATTTTGTTGCATATCAAAACTGCAAATAGTTCACTGCAACAACATAGAAAACATGTGAAACTGGAAATGAGTTGAAATAATTATGGAATTTTGAGACTTCATCAGGGAAAAATCAGGATATTTTGTTTTCTTGAAATGCTGGGAACCCTGTTATTGATAGTAAATGATTTAATTTCTAAGCAAAGTGTGCAAACAGTTTAGTCCAGCAACCACCGTGTTTAAGAAGAGATGTCAATATGTACAGAATGCAATGTGTTATTAACTTATTTAATATTTCAATGTGTCTTCATTTCAGGTTTACCAATCATGAGAAATCAAAGAAGCATAAAGAGAATATAGCCATTCTGAAGGCACAGATGCAGGAAGATGAAGAAGCCTTTGAAGGAGAAGAAGAGAAAGTGGAGGATGACGAAGAGGAGAAAGAAGAAGATGATGGAAGCATAGAAGAAAGTATAGAAGATGTAACAGAACCACAGAAGACAAAGTGAGTGATACACTAACTTGAAAAGTTAGATTTGTAAAGTCCCTAGTTTGTCAACCCCTATAACGTGTTTATGATGATGATGTAGAGCATCTGTATTTTACCATGTACCTGTTAACCTGTTGGAAACTGAGAATGAGATCGCTTGAACTGGGGTCTATGGAGAATGCATGTTGTATTGAAATCAAGTTGTCTCCAACGAGTTAACACATTCAACGACACTTAAAGTGGCTCTAAATGAAAGATTCAATTAAGAAACTGTAAAATGGTGAAAAGATACAGACCCTGACTGTACCAGTTTGAATCTGACCTGTATACATGTATATCAGGTGTTTTCAAAGTACTGTCAATATATTTTTACCAAAAAATAAGATGATATCATTTGTTTTTAACTTGGGTATCATTTGTTCTGACTGCAATTTTATCCTGACTTCTGTGCCACTTAAATATATCCATACAATTTTAGCAGGCTGTTGCAGAAAAAAAAAGTTTTATTTGTGTATATGCCTGTAATTGTCTTTTAAGAAGTTTGGGAGCAATCAAAATCATGCAAAATCACATGAGTTGAAATGTACACCAACATTGATACATTTTTTAGGGCATACAACCAGGATGGAGGGGATGTACCGAATATGTGTAGTTGAACAGCATGAATATTCATGTGCCGGCATGCAACTGAAGTATAACCATGACAAACTCTGAACCAATTTAACGCTACACAACTAATTTCCTTAACTCTGTGATTTGTATTAGTACTTCACTTACAGGGAGGTAACATTTAACCTGTTGCCTGCAGGAAGTGGATGTGCCCTATACACGCTCTGTGGGAACTATGTTATCTCACAAGCAACAGGTTAATTTTCACAGCAGAAGCTCTGGATAGTTTCCTTGATTCTAGCATCATTTTAAGCCAAGTTGGAGACTGCTTCCAAACTTGATATTTCCTTTTAACCACTTGAATGCATGTTATAATGAAATTGAATCATCTGCAACGGAGTAATATATTTTTGTAATGCTCTCTATATATGTGTAGATTATCAAAGAAACAAAAGAAGAAAAGACGACAGATGAAAGCGGATGAGGTGGAGCTGGAAAATGATGTAGATGGGTGTGGTATCAATGAGAATGGTGATTTATTGGAAGAAAGGCTTCATGATGTAGAAGTTACAGAACCACAGCGGACAAAGTAAGTTCATGCACAAAGACCAGTAACATAATAATAACCATGAGTATAAGCATTACCATATGCTTAAACCATTCTGAACATCATGCAAATGTAGAAATAGAAATGGCAAAAATAGCAATAATTGTTGCATTCAGAATTGGGTTTGTGCCAAAAGCCCCAGTCTTGCTAGTACTAGAAGATGTTACAAGTTACAGACAGCTGCTGCCTGTAATTGAGGTGAATGTACATGCATGACTTTGAACTTGTTCAAGAACCTGACTGCAATCAAATTAGTCGCAGCGATGAGGTGGGTAATGACATCATCCTAGGGTACCATAAATTATGTCATTTATTGTGTGAAATGATAGAAATGCGGGCAACAATATTTTCCCTAATGCAATAAAAATAGCCTTGATTGTGTGATAAAGTACAACATTAATTTCTTTGTGGCAGTTAGTACACCCTGGCCTTTACATGATTATGACTGTGCTTATGTTTTCAGACTTGTTTGGTTTGACCTGAAAGCAGACCTTTAATGCGTTGAAGATTAGACAGAAATATCAGGTCGCGAGGTCTATGGGAAATGTGAATTAAAGCAAAATCAAACTGTTAACAGGTTAAAATACACTATGGTACTGGCTTTGTAATGGATTCTTTGATGTGATATCATACTGTGTGTTGTATTTGTCACAGATTATCAAAGAAACAGAAGAAAAAGAGGCGACAACAGATGCAGGTGGAAGCAGATGATGATGAGAAAATTGATGATGAATTGGTGCAAAATATATGTAGTGAAGAGACAGAGAATACAAAGTTAGTTGATTTTTATCAAACATATTTGACCTATCTATCTATCTTTCTATCTATCTAATATCTATCTATCTATCTATCTATTTCTCTATATCTATCTATCTATCTATCTATCTATCCATCTATCTATCTATCTATCTAATCTATCCATCTATCTATCCATCTATCTATCTATCCATCTATCAATCTATCTAACCATCTATCTATATATCTAACCATCTATCTATCAATCTATCAATCTATCTATCTAATCTATCCATCTATCTATCCATCTATCTATCCATCTATCTATCAATATATCAATCTAACCATCTATCTATATATCTAACCATCTATCTATCAATCTGTCAATCTGTCTATCTAACCATCTATCTGTCTATCTATCTATCTATCTATCTATCTATCTATCTCTAATCCATCGATTGATCTATCTACCTACCAATCTATCTACCTATCTATCTTTTTATCTGTATGTGTATCTATCCATCCATTCAGTGTATCATCAAGAATAAATCAATTAGTAAAAGATAAGTTTTGCAAATTGAAAGTTGGGGTTTTCCAAGTAAACAGTGACAATGATATGAACAATGATGATGTAATACAGTTTTAAATACTGTAAATTCTTTTGTTAATAACCAGCATTTAGAACAATGTAAATTTAGAGATTTCCTGATATGTCTTCACAAGTATTACTATTATGATACTTTCTATGATTGCAGCATTTATATTGGAAAAAATTGTAGCACAATTTGTAGCATGAAGAAAATTAAAGGTGTATGAACCCAGATCGTTACCTGAATCAGAGAGTTACTGAACAATTACAAGATGGAAATAGTGAAAGTTGACAAATTTGCGTTGAACGATTCAAGGTGTATGATTGATTCAAAGTTTATTTTTATCATTGTTTCATGGTGCAGGCGATCATTAAATTGGGAAACTCTACCCACATTTTTCAGATGAAGTGTGGAGAATCTTTCCCAATTGGATTTGCATCACAAATTTTCAATAATTGCAGTTTTCTGAAGTGTCAGTTGAGAAAGATATCAGAAAAACATATGAATCATTTTTGCTCAGGATCATACTTGCCAAGCAAGCAAGGAGCAAACTCAGATATTTGATACAAAGTGAGAATACAGTGAAAATCTTGGGTATAAAACCAATGGAGCAGTTCTCCCCACTTTTCATCTAACAGCTGGCTTTACGTTTCCAATTTAACAATTCTCCATTCAAGATCATAAACTTAACTCTTGAACTTTCAACCAAATTTGTTCAACTTCACAATTTCCTTCTCGTTATTGTTCTGCTAATCTCTGATGCAGGAATGTGTCTGGGTTTCATTCACTTTAAGTAACTAGAATTGGGATTTGATTGTTGATATCTTCTCGTTAACCCGTTGCTTCGGGAACTCGGTATGCGTCTCCTGTACAAAGTCCATGGGGATTTGCGATAATCTCGTATGTCAACGGTGTTTATATTATTTCAAGTTGACATATTCTCTTGTCCTCTCGCTGGTTCTCTGTGTAGATTTCAAAGAGGAGAAGAGGAGGAGGAACAGCAACAAAACTCAGTAAATGAAAGGTTAAGGCGTGGTCACAAATGCTGTTCTTACATTACAATGGTTATGTTTCAAACAATGGATATCGCCCCGCAGACATCAATATACTCATTTTGCATGTTTGTTGGGTTGTGTGCGTGTCAATTTATTCCGTAATAGAGAAAAATACCTCTTCATATTTTCCACTATGAAAATAGCTCCCATGGTAAGAGTTGGAATGTGTTGCCATCCTGGTGAACAGATCAATTGTAAATCTAACCTTATAATAGATTAAATGGCCTGTCTTTCAGCTCAGTCCTATTACAAGAGGTATGCAAAAACATTTTGGGATTCCAGTTCCTTCTGGCTTAGCCTCGAATTACGCTTAGCAATCTGTTATTTCAGGCCAATACTCTATGTTTGCTTTTTTCGATGTACAAGTAGATCATTCTAGATAGTTTCAGGCCCTCTTACAATATTCTAGGTGGCGTCTCGTGAACATTGTCAAGCCACTTAATGGTAATTTTTGCTTCTATCTATTACACTCAGGCTGAAGGAACCTGGCTGGATAGCTGAGCGGCAAGACTTCAGTATAGAAATGAGGATGCAGTGCGGCTGATGTTGGCCAGGAGCCGGAGACTTCAAGTGACAGAGGACTGCGGAAAGGAGGAACTTGAGTACATGAAGACACTGACGTCTTCACCTGGTGCTGAAAGTCTAAAGAATCCTGAATGTAATTAGAGCAAATAAATTGTTGTTTCAATTCATTTTTCTTCAATATTTTACTTCCTTCTCCACTCCTCTTTCTCTGTTATGCTTCATTATTATCTGTTTTGCTTCTTCCTTTCTCTCTTCCTTCTTATAATCAATTGAATTATTCTCTC
>JZLH01S0214884.1:38820-49830 GCA_001188425.1 Eucidaris tribuloides
AATTTCTGGTTGTATTCGCAATGAAGCGCGTGGCCTTGTCACATGCTGCGGAATGCAACTTAAAGAGAATCAACAGTACTGGCTGTGATGGAAATCTCTTCATCAAAAATTCCACATTTCATTGGTTCCTGGTGAAAGTATATTTTCATTTGCATTTATAAACGTGAGGACTAATTCTCTTCATATGCTTAAAAAATAGTTGTTAGGAGATGGCAGCTTCAACAGGTGAAGTTTCCATCCCAAGTACAGCCTCAGTTGCACTACACAATTAACAATTGTCCTAATATTGATTTCTGTGTTAGTACTTTGTCGCAGTGGGATTTATATAAGATTTGTCCAAAAATGAAGTGTGATCTGTTGGAATAAATTTTTGCTGTTCATTGTTTAGCAAAATTAATGATAAATACGATCAACTGCGTGGTCTGATTGTTCTGTTGTTTTCAAATCACTCTCTCCTGTACTATCAGTGACATTTTCAGAATACCATCTGTTCACAAAGGTGTCGAAAACATTGATATTAAAATTATTTCGTTTTGCAAGTATTTACTCTTATCTTTAAAGGCATTGGTTAAGATGTGAAGCCCCCATTCAAAAAAATTGTCAACTTGATATCAACCTGCATGAAGTGTTTGAATGAATAAATAAAGCACCTTGAACACAAAATGTGTACAGTCTATGTTGTCTCTCAAAATTATGCACAGATGTATATCAACGCACATGAATCATTGTCCTGCAAAATGAGTACAAAAATTCTGCAACACAAACAGCATGTTGAAAACTGAAATGTTTGCTGCTTGATTTTCCACTCTTTAAAAGCATTATCATAAATCGCTTTTGCAATTGCCAATTTTTTTCCAGAGCTTCATTTATTAGACCTTTTAACTGGAGACACTAGAGTAGTGTTGGAAGGACCATGCACCTTGGATTATTAATTTGGAAACAATGGTTCACGATGCCTTAAGTCTTGGAGCTCCTCAATGTGCAGATTAAGATGATTGTGAGGTCCCACGACTAGCTTGATAAGCTGAATGGAAAAAAAGGGGGCCTTCTGTAAACACGAGGGAGACATTTTTGTTCAGTCATTCCGGCGAGCGAGTTATCATAGTCAAACTGCGGTAAGCTCACTGCCGCTCAAATGAAATCCAGATCCAGTGAATCTGATAATTGTGTTTGTGACTGTTACAGAAATATTACAGCTGTATTAGCCTGGTGTGAATAAAGGTTACGTGTGTCAAAAATATGATAGATTTCACGGAAAGATCGCCATAAATATGTAAACAAGAGAATAGTGGATTTTTTTTCTGTGTTGAGCCTATTGCAATTCAGTCCAATGTTAAATCCAATTCAATTAAGCTAACCATATGAATGTATGTACATAACAGAAACTGATAAGGTCAGGATTACCTCAAAGGTTATAGCTGCTGACTGGTAGGAATTAAATATTGATCGTTGAATTAAAGTTACTATGATAGGTATGAATCTTAAAATGACGACAATGACTTGAATTAATATCAGAGAGTACTGAACGAATTACAAAGATGGAAAATAGGTGAAAGTTTGACAAATTTGGTTGACGTCTATCAACGAGTTAGTGATTGTTCAAGTTTTATTTTTATCATTGTTATGTGAGCAGATCCTTAAATTGGCAAACTGCTACCACTTTTCAGATGAAGTGGTGGAGAATCTTCCCATTGGCATTTGCGATCACAAATTTTCAATAATTGCAGTTTTCTGAAGTGTCAGTTGAGAAAGTATCATCAGAAAAACATATTAGAATCATTTTTGCAGGACTCATACTTGCCAAGCAGCAAGAGCAAATCAGATATTGATACAAAGTGAGAATACAGTGAAAATCATTTGGGTATAAATCCTAATGGAGCAGTTCTCCCACTTTCATCTAAAGCTCGGCTTTACGTTTCCAATTTAACAATTCTCCATGTCAAGATCATAAACTTAACTCTTGAACTGTTCAACCAAATTTGTTCAACTTCACCAATTTTCCTTCTCGTATTCGTATCTGTAATCTCTGAATGCAGGAATGTGTCTGGGTTTCATTCCACTTTTAAGTAACTAGAATGGATTTGCTTGTTGATATCTTCTGTTAACCCGTTGCTTCAGGGAACTCGGATGGTCTCCTGTAAAAGTCCATGGGGATTTGCGAAATCTCGTAGTAACGGTGTTTATATGTATTTCAAGTGACATATTCTCATTGCTCCTCTGCTGCTTCTGTGTAGCATTGTCAAAGAGGAGAAGATGAGGCAGGAAACTAGCAACAAACTCAGTAAATGAAGGTTCTAAGGCGTGGTACAAATGCTGTCTTACATACAATGGGTTATGTTTCCAAACATAGATATATCGTCCGCAGTACATCAATATACTCATTTTCATGTTGTTTGGGTTGTGTGGGTCATTTATTCCGTAATAGGAGAAAATTTACCTCTTCATATTTCCAGCTATGAAAATAGCTCCCAGTGGCTAAGAGTTGGAATGTTCTGCCATCCTGGTGAACAGCAAATTGCTAAATTTCAACCTTAATAAAGTTAAATGCTCTCGCTTTCCTCAGGTCCTATTACAAAGAGGTATGCAAAAACATTTGGGAAGATTCCAGTTCCTTCATGGCTAGCCCTGAATTACGCTTAGCAATCTGTTTATTTCGGCCAATACTATGTTTGCTTTTTTTCGTATGTACAAAGTAGATCATTTCTAGATAGGTTTCAGGCCTCTCTTACAATATTCTAGGTGGCGTCTGTGAACATTGTCAAGCCATCTAATGAATTTTTGCTCTTCTATTACACTCAGGACTGAGCGAACCTGGCTGGATACTGAGCGGCAAGACTTCAGCTAAGAAATGAGGATGATGTGCGGCTTGATGTTGGCCAGGAGCCGAGACTTTCAAGTGACAGATACTGGGAATGGAGTGAACTTGAGTGCACATGAAGACACTGACGTTCACCTGGTGCGTGAAAGATTCTACGAAATCCTGAATGTATTAGAAGCATATAAATTGTTGTTTCAATTCATTTTTCTTCAATATTTTTACTTCCTTCTCCACTCCTCTTTCTCTGTTACTTGCATTCATTAATCTGTTTTGCTATTCTTCCTTTCTCTTTCCTTCTTAATCAACTTGAATTCATAATAATGCTTGTGAAATATTGTAATTCATATCTGTATTGACACATTTATTATCACTTTACTCTATCATTGCTTCAATTCAACAATAAATTTGACAATAACCCCCCCCCCCAAAAAATAATGCAAATTTTCTTGAATTTCTCAAAAAAATATTATCTAATGATAGTTGGTGGAATAAAACCATATTTTAGAAAATTGTTGCACATGTCTTTATTAATTTTTTTATTTATTTATTTATTATTATATTTATCTTTTTTTGGGGGGGGGGGGGGCGGGGTGGTGTGATGCACCACGCGACTACCCCGGATACCGCATCTGTCGCAGCGCTCTTCGTATTCAAAAATATATTTTCCCTCCCTCAGTTATGATCAGCTGAAATCATGGTTATGATGCAGAAGGCTGTGCAAGTACACAACAAAAGCAATTAAACTATGAAAAATGCGGGTAACAAATGAAGCTTAAATTTTGTTATTTTCGACCATTATTTACATAACTTTTGCATATGATTTTGTAACCCAGGGTACAGTGCTAAAAAAAAAATTGGTTTGGGGCATGGAAGAGTGAAGAGTTGGCTAAGCATAGTGGGGTAAAGTGACAAAGCAGAGAGTCTGGGGTGGGGGGGGGGGGTGTCCTGTTCTCAAGTTACAGAGACTTGGGCCATATGCATGCTAGTCTATGTCAATCTTATGCTTAATGGTGACTATTTTACATTTAATCTAATTGGTGCAAAATGAAGTGTTGTTACTAAAAAGTAAAAATGAATAAAAATCTACTGAGAATTGTTTTTCTCCCTTTTTCACAGGAATGGTGCACATAAAAAGGGCAAACGAACCGGTAACAACACATCAGAGGTATGTTTTTCTGTTTAGATTTTGTTATTTCAAACAAATATATGTGACCGCCCAGCTCAAAACCCACAAAAAGTAGGTCAAAATCAATTTTCATTTTTCTTCATAATTTTAAAGAGTAAGCGCTTAGCTTTAAAATGATATATAACTTGTTAAAATTGGACTATCCTAACCCATTCAAAACCTGATTGAAATAAGAGAAAGTTAGGAGGTGCAGTTTCAGAGAAAAGGGAGAAAAGGGGATTTAAAGATTACATTCACTCAGGTACGCCATACGGAAGCACATGTATCAAAAATTGTAGTCCAGAAAAACTGCCAATATCTCACTTTTAATTTCGTTTTAAGCCACCAAATTTTAACAGTAAGGAGAGAAAAGATTACTCTTTTAGATAAGACAAATTTCTAAAAATTTGAGTTGATCAACCAAAATGACACATTTTGGTCTATTACAGGGAATCATAATCAGCGACTTTTTGTTGGTTTGGAGCTGGGCGGTCACATATTGTCATATCTCAGAAAATGCTGCCTGTTAAATATTGAGAAAATAGAAACACCAAAGAGATATTTCATTTATTTTCAAACAATATTTAAAGCTGTTACAGGAAATTTCATAAGGGTTGCAGTCATTACAGTAGCTTTACATCTACCATGTGGATAAGATGAATATTTCTCAATATGTCACAGTTGGGCTTGCTTAGAATAAGAGAAAATCATTTTTTTGTGGAAGTGGAAATTATTAAAGATTCCTCACGCGATTAAAAAAGCACAAATAAAAACACAGAAATCTTTTGACAAATAACTAATAAATGTGTAAAACTGTATATGCTAATTAGTAACATTAAAATATTAAACCTATGTATAATCTGTCTTTTATATTCCCTTATCTCACAGACCAATCAACAGTCATCTATACCTCACGTATGTCACACATGTACTTCTCAGTTCTCGACACGCAACAAGCTCTTCAACCATATCAAGTCTACTGGCCATGCACTACGATTATCGAACGAGCCTGTGCCGTCGTCGCAAACATCGTCACGAAAAGGAGGGAAAAAGAAGAAACAGAAAGGGAGGGGTGAACTGGACTGATAATTGTTATGAGCAGCAGCAGAGCAATATTTTTTGTCATTATTGAAAATGTGTGCCATATCATATATTTATGTGGATTATGTTGGATAATCATTCAAGGAGATTTTTTTCACAGACATAAATTGTAGAGCCAGTGCATGCAGAAAACTTAGAGGAACTCGGCAATGGGCCGTATATGCATAAAAAGTAGCAATTACTTGTAAGGAATTGCTTCAAGCACCAGTAATTGGTTGTCAAGCAAAATGAAGCTCATGCAACAGGTGAAAGAAATTGCTTGAAAACGTATGCATAAAAACAACCTTTTCCTTGTTCTGACAAGAATTTGCTTGGGTTTTTTTCAAGCTCCTCAATACCAGCTTGAGCGCTTTTGCTTGATTATGACATTCGAGTTTAAAACATGTCCATGCTCGTATTTAGACCAAACCAAAGCTGCACAAAAGGAGAATATATCAAGAAATACTTTTTCTGCTATATCAAGAAAAAATTGGGGGAAAATATTTCAGGAAGGGGGTTAAAGATTTAACTCAATCCTGGAGGCACGTTGCGTCTTTCAAAATGTATTTATGTACGTTGACTGCGAGTTGTGAAGATGGTCGAGGCCTTCTCCCATAACTATGTCGAACTCCGTGTGGATCTGGCCTTTGTTGTTGTTCGCACCGCCGTGACGTTTCTATTGTATGGTTGTTGAGACCTTGCAGGAATTGCTCACGAATGGCAAGAAAACGGTTTGAACACAAGCAAAATGTTATGCATACGAAAAAAAGCAATCGCTTGAAATCCATCTTTGGCTTGAAGGACGTTGGCAAGTGTTATACGGTCCATTACTTTCATGGGAGCACAAAGGCGGGTTTCGTATAATGTATTAAAATATTACGTGTGAGAGGAGAAGCATTTCCTGTCATGGGAGTTACGAAAGATAACTTCACTAATGTATACAAATTTATGGATGTTTCTTTATGTGACCATTGAGGAACGATTCTACTGATATTTGTGGAGTGTATGATGGTTGGAATTAATTTGCATATTCTTGTTTTTGTCATACCAGACAAACCTGCAAACCTCGGGCAAACTATCAGGTTGTCAAGAACAACCGTTGTTTCAAAATGTTTTTCAGGCAAGCAAGAATCTGTGCTTGCAAGCAATTCCTAATTTTTATGCATATGGATTCAAGCAAAAGGCTAGAAAAAGCAATTACTATTTTTTATGCATACGGCCCAATGAAGTTTGAGCAAATTTTGAAAAAATGTTCAAGAGTTACAATTTTGCCAAAATTTGATTAAATCCAAGTATCGGACACAATCTTTTGGCAGTTTTGCTATGACTGTCAAGTCACTTTAGTACAACTATTCCACTATATTCCACTATACTCAAAGTCTGTAAAATTTTACTTTTCATCAAAAATATAACCCCAATGTACTGCATTTAATCCTTGGGTTTGTTAGATTTGAGATGATTTTCTTGGCTTAGAAGGTGTACATTAACTGCTATATTGCTGTTTTAGGAAAGTGAAATTTACAATTCTAATGTGACATCACAGTACAATGACCAAAAGAGGGTGTTCTGAATGGGGATTCAAGCAAACTTTAAAAAATGAATCATAACTCTTGAATGAATTATCCATATTTGTTTATACTTTCACTGTCGAGTTCCTCTAATTTTGGATTATTCATTGAACCCATGTTGATACCTGGAGAAATTCTACTTTATGAAATCATAGTAATGCAGATTTTCAGTTTTTTTAATCATCCATTATTTAAAGAAATACAGGGAAAGCCCGTTATAGCGAGGTTGTCAGGACCGCCGATTTTACCTCGTTATATCCGGTACCTCGTTAACGTACACAAAATATAACCAACAACTCCCTGACTAGGCATTAAAGCCATCTGTTTACTGCTTTTCCTACTTGTTCTGCACCAAAACTATGAACAGAAAGCTGATTATTTTTCATTTATATACTCATCCAAAGTAATAAAGAAAACTAGATCTCGAAAATAAAGCAGTAACCTCCACACTCGTAACTTGCGTCGAGTACTGTGTCTGGGAGGCAGGCTTTGTGTGTGTGACAGGTGAATGTACAGTACTGTGCAGTAGTGTCAATTGCACTCACACACACAGGGACTTCATGTATTGTGCCTGGCTGCGTGGCAGGCTGAAGTGGTGCGATGCGCTCTGAAACGATTGGGCAATTTTTGCATTGCCAAAATTTAGAATGTGGTCAGCGCACGATGCTACTTTCATTTCCTCGTTTTAACCGTGTGAATTTCTTATGTTTTTCTTTGTTAATGGGTTGAGAAAAATACCTTGTTATAAGCGAAATCTTGCAATAACCGAACTCGTTATAAATGGTGCTTCTTTCCATTGAAGAGCACGTAAATGAAAACGGGACCGAGACAATCACCTCGTTAAAAGCGGTACCTCGCTATATCCGAGCTCGTTATAACAGGATTTCCCTGTACATGATACCCCATTTTCCCTTGGGGGCAGTACCCCTTATCCACCTACCTCGGCTGTGTGGAGACCATTGATAACCCAAGTCCATGAATTCTTAACAAAACTCGTAACAAATCAATGTTTGTGGTGTAGTGGTTACACTACCTGTGGAATAGTCGGGAGGTTTGGGGTTCAATCTCCACCCAGGTACTTAATAATTCATGTTCATGTGATGTTTGGGCATTGATATCAGTGATATATTACCATCCGAGTCTTGCACTTCTGAAAACGAGGGTCCACACCTTGAAATAATGTCTACATTCAAGGGGTTATAAAGAGTTATAGTTTGGTTCCTAGGAGTTGTTTACAGTAGTATTTAAGCAATCCCATAACAGCCATTCCATGTGTCACGCAAGTCGCGCATGCTGTATGTCACGAGTCACAAGACAGGGTAAAGATGGTTGCTTTACGTGATCAGGTAAAGCAATCAGCTTCACTTATTTTTGTTGGTTTTGATCTATATCCCGTTTTGTGACTTGTGTGATATACAGCATGTGTGACTCCCATGACATGTACATGGAATGGCTGATATATTCTGTCTGGTATGTAACAGAAATTTGAGAGTTCCTTTACCCTTTTACTTTGCACTTTTGGCAAGTGGGAATTCTTTTAATTTATATATTTTATTTTCAGACTTCCAGTTACTGATTATCTTTAGTGTAACAAAGAAATCACATAAATTATTTATGATGTCATGTTTTTAATAAATATGCATTATGAAACAAGAGATAGGGGCTATTTATGTATTAATTTCAACTGTACATAAGTCAAGTTTGTTGAAAATCACCAAGTTATTGCTACAAAGTGAAGATTGTAGGTTTGATGTTGTATCCCATTAAAGCCATCTTTGCCCCACCCCCCCACATTTTTTTTTCGCTGTACAGTCCAAGTATAGACTGGACCTTACCCAATGTCCAATAATAAATTTCCTTGTCCAGAATGTGAAGTGAACTGAAGGTTTTTAATGTTGAAATGTTGAATTTATGTGGAAAGTGTGTGATGGTGATGCAATAGCTATATTTGGTGGATTGATTCATTTTTAAAGGGCAGATTTTTAAAAAGTCAAGGATTTTCAGACAGAGTAATGAAAATTGTTAAAGTGTAGAATCAGTTTGAAATGAGTTACTTTCATACATGCATTTTGAAGACAATAAGAACAAAATTGAAAACCAAAATGTAAAGATATTTGAAATTGACAAGGAATCTGATAAAGCTTCAAATTTGGAAGCAATAATTGTGTGTGAATATACATGTAAATGGTACAGAATTGTTGATCTTCTTCCAGTTTCACACACAGGTGAGGTGTACATACGCATGAACACAATTCTGCAAACAGGTACACGTAGAAACACTTTACTTGAATACATACCTCTGAAGATGCAAAAAGCACACGCTCATCATGCATACATCAGATTTATAAAATGCCAAACATAAGACACTGTAGAATATCAAAATATACCATTGTTACCCAACCTTTTATTTCAATGTCTTGGTAACATAAAAATACACATTAAAATAACATTACAAATTTCTGATGCATGAATTTCCATAAATTGCACAAATATAAAGGTAAACACCAAACTAAGTGCACTTTGAGTCACTGTGAGAAAAAAAAATATCAGAGACAGAGTCTGTTGGGGATTTGAGCTCCAACCCGATTACTAGACGGGCATTACCACCAGACTACCAAAAATGCCCAATGGCCTCATTGTTAAAATAAGGTTATCTGTTCAGGCAGTGGGCTGCAGCAAATTATGAATAATTTATAATTATTGCTTCAGTAGAATAATTAAAGAATGGTATATTCATTTGCTTTGCATGATGCAAGATAAACATTATAAGTGCATTTTCAGTCAAATAAAAATGTCATTCTTTAATTATTCTACCGTCACAATAATTCATAATATTTCACAGTAGATTGCTCTCTAAGTGGTTAAGAAAATAAAATTTACACTTGGGCCATTGGGCCTTCAGGTTGTGGGTTCAAATGCCCAACTGAGTACAGTTCAAACTCAATTAACCGGCTATGTTGGGACCAGCAGCCATCCGGATAAGTGATATGGCCGGATAAGAGAGATAATGTACAAACACAGTATAGGGGGGAGGTACACATGCCATAAGTTGTTGTATAAACAACCCACAGACCATGCACAAATTGCAACAGACCTCCTACATGCGACACTTTATTTACTGTCCCTGATAACCAGCATGTTTCTGTGTACACTTCTGATAAAGGTGTATCAATTACACGCAATGACTGATAAGCCCATTGTCCAGATAACAGAGATCTCCGTATAATCGATGGCCGTATAACCGTATAACCGAGGTGCCTGTGATTTTTTTCGAAGTGACTAAAAATGCACTTAGTCGAGTGTTTATCTTGTGTCGTGAAAGATAAATAAAAATACCATTCATTAAAAAACAAATTATTAGGACAAGTGCTTATATGCCATTACCATGGCAACACAGCTGCTGACACATTCAAAAAAAATATATCTTGCTCCTCTTCACCCCAAGACCAATATGTATGCCAAAATTCATGAGCATTGCTCAAGAATGAGAAAATTATTTGACCCGCAATATGTTCCCCAGATAAATCATCATAATGCTGTTACCATGGGACACATTTTTCTCCATCACATTAAAAATATAAAAATATGTGTCTTGCATGTGCACCCCAAGACCAATGTGTCTACCAACTTCCATAGGCAGTGCTTAGAAATTGAGGAAATAGTTTGATCCGCAAGATTTGCAACAGACTGCTCGCCCGCCTGACTGCCCATCCCTATACTGATTCTATATGAACGGATGTAACTAAAATATGAAATTTTAATATATGCCCAGTATATTACTGCATAGCTAATGAACTTTCATAAACAGTGACCAGCAACATGAATTTTTTAGCATTATATGAAAACAGAAAGGTAGCAATTGCTGCTGTAAGACCAGGAACAAACAATAGTGTCTATGAAATATATTTGATCACTAAAGGAACGGTCATGATGATGTTGATGAAGATGAGACCTCATTGCGGCACATTACTGAGATACGTCTGTCTCGCGGGACGGCGACACCGCGAAATAAGGACTCTTCCTCATTCAGGATCTCATGTGTGTAGTCATACCTTGCACTGTCTCTGTAACAGAAATGTACAAACAAAACGGAACATCAAGAACACATTACAGAAACTGTTTTACATTGTGGAGGGTCAATTTTACAGATTGTCGAACTTTAGTATCTGAGCTAAATAATAGTGCGTGAACATACATTTAAACACCACAGAATACCAAGCTTTGAAAAGTTGGCTGCCACTAGCAAGATTATATATCGGTAAATATGGGTGAGTTACGTATCAAGCCACTTCTGTGGGAAAAATTGCCCTGGCTTAACTAAATACTCAGATTTTCCCTTTTTAAAGCACTAAATGATCATTTTTTAGCTCATCCGATGA
>JZLH01S0214884.1:59030-75487 GCA_001188425.1 Eucidaris tribuloides
AGACTTTGGCTCAGGGGACCTACAGGCTGGTCCGCTACTAAGTTTGAGTACCCGACGGAGTAGGCTGCGCGTTACTGCAGTTTGTATGGCAACAATTTTTACTTAGTCCGGCCACATATAGATTTCTGTGTATATTTGTCAGCAGTGGGGATTTGTGTAACAATATGTGCCAAGAATGAAGTGTTCTGTGTTTTCATACTAACTCTCTCCTGTACTATAGTGACATTTTTTAGAAATATCCGTCTGTTCACGCAGATAGGTTTGAAAGCAGTTGAAATTAAAATGTTGTTGCTTCTGCATAGTAGCTCAACCATGTTCTGTGTATTCTCTTTAAAGATTGGTGTGTCCATTGATTTGGCACGTCCAAAAAACATCTATATGAAATCAACATCAGCTGATTAAATCATGTCCAATGGTGACAGTATTAATATAAATAAACACTCTCATAGAGACTTGGGGTAAATATTGAGTTTTGGTGAAAATCTGGACGTTTAAACTTCATGCCTTTTTTCAAATTGCTGCAGGAGCATTATTTAAAAAAATGCCCGGGACGTCCAAACGTGGCAGCCTCGTGCCGTTCCAATAAGGTCTGATCAGCCGTAGCCAAAGTCGCGCAGGGGTAGCCGTTAACGTCATAGAGGACTGCGCTGGTCTTGGCTACGGTGCACAGTAAAACCTCGGTATTCGGCAGTTTTGAAGGCAAAATTGTAAACTGCGCACAGAAAGAAAACTATTCTGGTAACATGTCGTTATTAAGTTTTTCTCATAAATACAACAAATTCATGACGTATGGATCTGCAGACATTCACACTGAGTTTGATCATGCCATTTGTAAGTACTAAACTACCGTTTGGTATTGATAATGAAGGGAAGTAATGGACTGCACATCCCTGACAGCAATCATTTAAGGAAGGGCATCCGGCCTTTGGCATGCCTAAATATTAAGATTGTGTAAATACTGTGGTATCAGAAGCAAAATACTATACCATCTAAGGGCCTTTAGCAAAGTAAAAGGAGCTAGAAACTGCTTTTAGTGGAATTATACGGGGACTGTTAGTCTTTGATTTGATTAACTGTTTCATAGAGAGCAAAAGAATTCCGCTTAGCATAGAACATAACAGCTAAATTGCAATTGCAATGTAATGTGGCTTTTTTTCAACATTCTTCATAATTACTGATGCTTCAGAGTGAACAGATATGGCCTTCATGATTGAATTGAATTGAATTGTACTGAATAATAGCCTAAGGCAGCATGAGTGATGTTTTTTGCTGTGCTGGGCAGGAGGAGATGCAAACCGATATTCGCTGCTTAAGTACTCAGAATTTGCCTTGACTCGGCGGCAAAAAAAAAAAAATGATTAACTGTATGCAACCAACATTCAGTAAGTTAAACTGGTTAATGTTTCAATAGCGTGCATAGACATTGGCATGAGGACATTTATTGAGGGCGGTGGGAGTTTTGGGAGGGAATGGTCTTAATACCAGCATATGTAATCAGATGAATGCACAGATACAATATGCTAAAGGAATGTCGGTATAACAAATTTCAGTATACCGATATTGCTGAAAAATACCGTTAAAAACACCCGGTATAACCAACCCGTAGCGGGCGACTCGCTACTGGTCCAGCAAAAATAGGCACAACATCGATGGCAATGTGTGGGACTGAGTCAATTATTGACCTGACGTATGACATTTAAACGCATGTAATAAGTTAAAAATATTTTTGATACAGTGCACTCTCGTGTACCCATAATTATCGGATTTCCTTTGTATTTTTATTGTTTTTTGGCACCGCTGATATAAAAGAAATTTCATTATAAAGAAGAAATTTCATCGGTCCAGGACCTTTTTTTATAAGAGAGGCACTGTAAAATGAACATTATGCATTGGTAACAAATATCAACAACAATAAACTGTTTTGACTCAACCAAAATGATGGATTACAAGCGTCTTTATAAAAAGAAATTTCCTTCATGTCAGCCTCAAGCAACGCAAGAAAAACATGAAGATGCAAAGTTGTGCGGTCGCCTATTTCCGCTTTCTGGACAGTACGCCCTCACGGTAAAATGACAGGAAAGGCAGAAGGCGCAAATCTCTCCGTGGCTGCGCAAGAGTCGGCAAGAATTGAGTTGCGACTGTTGATCGCGACATGCGACATGTCTGCGGAAAAAATTTAAATTTTCTTGTTCGGGGGCTTATACTTTTCCTGTTTCAGTGAGCTTCCAGAAAAAAAAAAAAAAAAAAAAAAAAAAAAAAAAAAAAAAAAAAAAAAAAAAAAAAAAAAAAAAAAAAAAAAAAAAAAAAAAAAAAAAAAAAAAAAAAAAGTATTTGTTTGTAATTGAAGCCGCTATGGTAAATTTACGGGGGCTGCTTTTAGGCAGCATTTCAGAGGGCTCTTTGGCGCGCTTTCGGGGGCAAATCGTCCCCCAAGCGCGCGCCATGTATTTTCTCCCTCTGACATGTCTGTACATGTTCCAAAAGCGGTTGCAATCGCAAATTCCGAATGAATATCAAAGAAATATCTCTTTTGGAGGCAAATTTAATTGTGGAAGGGAAAGTTAATGAATTTAAATGGATGTTATTTTTGTCGATATATGGAAGGAAATTTATCAAGAGAAAAACGAGGATAATCGGAAAAAGTCTGATTATAGCGATATTTTTGTTCAATGCAATACCGGAATACCGACAATAAAATATCATTAAAAATTAAAATTTTGGAGAAATACCAAATACTTTAACAATATGCCTCTTCCAAGGATTGTTGCTGACATTTAATAGAATTCTGTCAAATGCACCTGTTTTTGAAACACGTGTTACACAAATTGTAAAACAAAAAACTTTAATAAAACTTTAATAACATTTTTACCTGATTAAGAGACCAAGAAAACGAGATACAGGTATCTTGGGCTAGGGTGTACGGAAAATGTGTGTTATAGAGAAAAAAATTATCTCCAACAAGTTAAACAAAAAATTCTAGCCAAAAAAAATAATAATAAAGACAACTTGTTGATTCTGTTGTGGATGTAGGCTGGCTGCTTGCCACTAGTGACTTACTGCAAAAAATACTTTAGGGTTTACTGAAAAAACTATGGTATATATTGGCGATCCTCATTTTTAAGCAACACAGATATAAAACAAAAAGTGCTGGTTTACACAAAGATATTTTTGCCTGCGTCGGCAAAGAAGAAGTTCCTTTGTATTTTAATTGTTTTTGCAACCCTGCTTCAACAAATTTCAATCATAACAAAGTAATTTCTCCCTGGTCAAGGAGTTTGTTGTAACGGAGTCCACGTATCGACAAGCACAGGGAAGCATAACAACATAATAGCTTCTTAAGTGCTAAACCTATTTAAACCACTGTCCCAATTCACTTCAGCACTGTCAACGTGTGTTTGATGTACCCATTCTTGCCAGATCTAAAAATGTGAACGAGTTTGACGTTGGCGTGGCACTCGCTGAGAAGTGCGGAGTCTGCGAATGCGCTGAATAATTGGAAGTGTTGGGCCTCCGACCCACCAGGTTGATTTCTCAGTTTCTCTGAAACATGGATTCAGCCTTAAGACAAAAGAGGAACAACAGGTAAAATGGGCAACATCTGAAATCTAGTTTCCTATGTGGTGCAATAGACAACAGGGCAAATACAAGAAATCTTCAAAGGGGAGTGTGGGGGTGTGATGGATGCCTTGTGCACCTATAGTGCAGAAAGACATTGTGGCTAATGTTTTCAATGATAAGTCAATGCTGTATTGAATTCACCGTTTGACTTGCATGATGAATTTGAAAATATTTCATTTCTTAAGGTTCACCTCCATTGGTTCGTTTGGTCTAAAGAACCCCATTGTTATTTCATGTAATATTTGCAGACAGAAAATCCCTTAAAAATATACGCTTTGCCACTTTGGTACAGGACTGACAGATAAAAGATTCTGCCATTATATTTTCAAGTACCCTAAATTACACTCGTATATAGGAGATTTTTTTAATGCCTCTGGCAACAACTTAAAGGGACGCGCCGCTCGTAATCCATGTACGTTTATTTACGCTACGTTGCCCCTATTGCAAGGCAGTGCATAACACTGAACTCTATGCTATGGGGGGGGGGGGGCATTATGGCCCCCCCCCTGAGATGTCGGCCGCAGATCGCGTGATCGCCGTGAAAATTTGCACGCGGCATAGAGCCGGATGTAAACTACAAGACTGTAATAGTAAATTTTCCAAAAATTGGATTTTTTTTTGTATTTTAATAGCAAATAAGTGTATGAAATTATGTTTTTGCGCTACATCTCGCTACAATAACTAGTAGAATGCTAATTTTTGGTGAAAATATTCATTTTGAACATTTCTAACAATTATCTACAAAAAATTTGCCGAACAGAATTAATTTCCTATGTATTTTATTGTTTTGTGAATTTCTATGTATTTCTTTGTTTTTCAACCTTTTGTTTTTATTATTTTTCGATGACTTTGCTCGGGACACTTTTGCGATCATAAAAGTAAAACTTAATCCATTTCAGCCAGTAAAGTAAAAATATCATACATTTATGATTTTTGGTGAAACACAATTTGGCGCATTGATTTTGTAACAAAATCACGTTTTTGAGCAATTTTGGAGTTGCATGCATGTACGAAAATTCGCGCAGCGGTCGTAACGGTACGTCCGATTTTTTTCGAAAATGGTCTTAAATGATCACGAAGACTTGAAAGTAAAAAGCCAGTGAATGGCGCGGTCAAAAAATTTTGTGCGGCAAGCGTAATCGCGAAATTTGTCGAGGAGGGGGGCATTATGCCCCCCCCCCCCCCCGCGGTAGTTTTACGGGTTAAACAATGTATTTGATATTTGGCTAAAAAAACTTACATTATCCCAGTGGTCATACTCATAGCGTACTTTCTTCAGGTATCTTTCAACCTCCTTCAATAGACCTGCCTCCTCCTCTTTTGTTATGAAATTTTCCAGCAATGTAAAGTCGCTGCTGATGACAGTTCTCACATCTTCATCACTCCAATCAAATAAGTCCTGATTTAGTTCCGGCGATGTTTGCGCCGTGAAATTCCTTTCTGTTCTTCTGCTCATGCATCTTTTGCAAACTGACAATTGGTTTTCCAGTGAGGTCTGAATGAGCAATGTGCAGTTACTGTACAGTTTCTTTGGTGAATATTTCAGAAAAGCTGGAAGCTTGTTGAAGGCAAACATGATGGCACAATAAAGATTGTTGATAAACTAAGATGAACATGCTAGGTCTCAAACACTAGTTCCATTTTTTACCTGTGAATATTGTAAAAACAAATACAGAAACATATGGAAGTTTTGTTAAAGCCACTGGCTAATATTTGCCCCGGTTTAAAAAAAGTGAGCTACATAATCCTCCACGCTAACAGTGTCTTTGATAAGGTCTAAAAATGAAGCCCTGACAAAATTGTATTTCAAAATTATTTAGTGCTTTAAAAAAGTGAAAATCGTAAGTTGACCGGATTCACCTGCCCATTTCCTCCCATAGACTTACTGTGTGTAGATCTAGGCTATTTTCTACTCACCCTGAGTATTGTTTATTCATTCATACCTTGCCATTGGCAGCATAACTTTCCAAACTTTTGTATTCTAGTGTGTTTATTTGACCATTTGAACACTACTATGTAGCTCAGATATCAAAGTTTGACAATTTTTTAAATTGAAGCTCCACAATGTTAGCCTATCAGTGTCACTTTACATTGTCTAATTCATTATTTAAGTGAATACTTACATTGCTATATTTAATTTGGTTGTATGAAATAAACATTTAGTCTTCATAATATGGTATCAAAATGATCCATTTTAAAGGTAAATGACATGATTGGGGGTACCAGTAGTCCTCAACTTGGGGTAAAAACTATTCTAGAATCAAGTAAACTATGCAGGGATTCTACTGTGAAAATTTTGCAGTCAAAAGTTGACTCATTTTAAGATAATATTCACCAGTATGCCTTGTAACAGACAAATTTGTAGTGTAGCCTTGTATCGGGATTAAATCTATCGTGCCCCAATAAAATTAAACTGCTGGCCTGTTCATGCTTGATTCTCCTTAAGTAAACAAACTCAAGTCAAATCCTTCCAGCCAGGAGATCCCCTCCAGCTGGTGTACATTTGGTGTATCTTTCAACCAGTTTAGTTCTAAAGGCATTTTTGATTTCTCCCAATGACATTAGCCAAAACATAATTCTTCACCTTTCACAAAGTTTTGGACTCTTGGAGTTGAAAATATTAATAATAATAATAACACGTTCTTGTATAGCGCATCATACGTAGCTTATCGCACGTCTCTATGTGCGTTATTATTACGCCATGGTCATGACAGGTACATTTATGCTAAGCAGCTGTTACGCGCTTTAAGATATAAATGACCCGACCAGGGTACCCATTTATACACCTGGGTGTATCAATAAGCAAGCCAGCTTAAATTGATAATCAAGTTTGGCATAGGCACAAGATTTTTTTCATATTTATAACTGGATACAGATTGTAAATCAGAGATTTTTTTATGAAGTAGGATCTTCAGAACTCGACATATATTCCACTAAATTTTCAGGTGTAAACAGTAATCATTATGTCAACCAGATCTAACATAACTAGGAGTAGGATAACCTACGAAAAAGCCACCATAATTAGTTCCTGTAAAACCAAGCCAAAACAGATACAGGTTTTGGGGTCCACTCACATTTGTAGGATTTGTTGTTGATAAGCTCAGCAATTTCACAAGACTTTGCTGGTGTTAGTGATCTCAAATTTACCCAATAATTAGTGTAATTTTTGTAATTATTGTAACATGCAGAATATGACCAAAAGTTCCTAATAATACTTTTGGCAGGTATGATAATTATGAAAACCCCTTTTCTCCTATTTTGTTTCAATTCTACTGAATAATATTTTCACTGTATAGGTATAGTTACTATCAAAGTGGGAATGTGTGAAGTCAAAGAGCATAAATTTCATGAAACAAACCTAGCGACCTGAAAGGATTTTAAAACTTATGACTTTGGCAATTAGAATGTTAAATTTTATACAAGGAAAAAAATACACGCGGGGGAACAAGCAATTTAGGCCGCCGAAATGACAAAAGAGGCCCTCCAAAAAATGTGTTAAAGACCCCCGTTATTGCCATTACGTAGGGTTCAATACAAAGGAGAGTCTCGAAAGCACTGAAACAGGAAAAGTAGCCCATGGAAGAAAATTTTAATTTTTTTCCCCTGGGAATAGCTTAAGATCTACCCCTTCGCCATAATTCAAACATTGCACCAAATGGTCATGAAATGTGTGTCAATTTCTTTATCAAAAAATGGTTTGTCTGGGTCATTGCAGTCACTAAGTACATGCCCAAGTTTTAAATGCAAATGTGAATTAACCGTTTTGTCACATCGCACCGTTTTCATTTTGTGGATGATTCTCTTCGTACTTAATTGACAAAATAAATAATCTCTTCACTTTTAGTAGCAATTTGGAAAACAAATTAATTCCAAGTTCTGGCTCGTCTCGACACACCTACTATGTATGTTCCATATGAGACACATCGCCCAACACTGGAAAAACAAACAAAAGTTTTGAACTGTGTGAATTGAATGTTCTGTCCCGCCAAAACTGGAAAAATTTTGTTCAGACACGGGGCAAAAATTTTTATAAAATTAAAAAATGAATAATTTGAATCGATGGTCTTCATTCTTCAATATATGTATTGAGGTCATATGGTAAACTATCCATTTTGCAGCAATATTTAAGTTAATTTGCTTCAGAAAGGTGAATTTCAGAGCACATTCTTCGTGCCAATGCATGAAACAACCATCTCATTACTTTGTGCAAAGCTATAGAGTTGTCCCATCCCCGTATATCGCTGGTAACAAATATGTTACCCACGAAAACTGTTGTCATACGTGAAGGTAGGGGAAATTCCGGGGCGAGCATTTTATTCTTATTAAAATTCGTTTACCACATTAGTATTACTTACACTGTTATTATTCACCTTGCTTCCCTTACAATTGTGAACAACTTTCTTGCTCTTTCTTTTTCGGACGAATTTTGTCCTTCCTTCTTCCGGGCCTTTCTTCTCCCCAGTACCTCTACACACGATCGCCATCAACAACAACCTGCAGACAAAGTCTTTCCCAGGAGTAACTATCCATGCTAGGACATCAGGCGCACTCTTAATGCAATGGACAATAGTGAAAACACTTCACAACCCAGACCTATTTGAGTCTGAAACAAAGACCTATACAACTTGATACACAGAGTGAAGATTCATAGTGTCAAAAACATTTTTATTTAATTGTATTTTTCATTAAAAAAAGACAATATACGTAAAAAAAAAATATGTTCAGTTCTGTAATTAATAATTTTACTCAAAATTATGTTACAAATGATTTTTATCATAAAAAAATTGATGATTCGAAAGGAAAAATAAAGTCAACATTGAAAAAAGCCTGCTGGCATTTTCATTCGCTGCATCCCAGTCCAAATACTTGGTGCTACGCCGTAGTGCACGATGAAACTCAGATGAATGGGGTGCAAGCATCGAGGTAATATCTTTTGCAACACTTCACTAAGCAACGGAGGGACGCTGAAAGAAAACCACCCCGAACAAATTTCGGGGTTTGGAGATAGGGTAAGGAATTCTTCATATTTTATGTTCTTTACCTATGCGTAGATGATCTAATGAAATTTTTATTCCAAACAGGGCCAATGTTAGGACAAATAAGGGCTCACTTTTTCTCGTTTGGTGTGGATGAGGTCTGCCCTTAGGTGTGTCACCCATGTGTTGTTCTCGATTCGCGTCCCCCCATGCCCCCACACCCCGAGTCGTAATCCATTGATATTATGAATTTACATGTATCTGCATTGTAACAAAAAAAACTTCATCAGCCAGCCAATTATTGACACTCTATGGTTCAATTGTTCATTCATCATAAAAAAGAGATCGAGAATTTATTTTTCTCGCATATCGCATAGCACTACACCGATTCAATGGATGGACTGTAATATTTGAAACTACTACTACTCTTGGTCCGCCTCCATTTTATCAGATATAGAATTACAAAATAAATCGAATAAAAGAGCTACCGAGCTGATCGAGTTTCAGTTCGATAATTGCCGACATTAGTTGGTTTAAAATGAAGCATACACGACATCCTCAATTTCCTCACCTCTCACTCTCAAGTTTTCTCAGAATACAGAACTCATGCATTCATTAACAGGAATTACAATCCCGATTAATGCATATCTGTCCCGATCGATATAGCTTAAGGGCGTCTCTAATGTCATCAGGCGGTAAGGGCTGCCTACCTACAAAATTTTGATTTCCCCTACGTCCGCATCGGCGTATTTCCCGCTTATGGACACCATTTTTCCCCTACGACTAATTAACCATTAATTTCCCATACGAACCTATGTTTTCTCCTACAAAATCGACTTCCCTCAAGATATGTGTTCCTAAAAATAAGCCTTAGAAATGCAAAATTAAATTGACACAATTCTCGGCCGGAGATGGACCGAAATGGACCGAAGTTAATTCCCGATCCTTTCGGGAAAATTACGAAATAATTTTCCTGAAAAAAATTGTCCAAAACCCCACATCCCCTACAACATCATCAAAAAAAACCCTACGTTGCCCCTACGGAAGCGCTTCACTTTTCCCGCTACGGCTATCCTAGCTGATATAACACTGCATATCATATAATTCTCTGTTCGATTTGCATTGAGCTTAAAAGTATGTCGACATGGATGAAAATAAGACACACTACCGGTCGCGAGTCTGTAGCAGAAAGTACTATTTACGATCCGTAACATACTACAATTCAGTACTTCACAAAGCCCGTAAAAATAGTACTTTTACTCGCAATCTGGATTTGCTCGCCGATTTTAGTTCGATCTGTCGGCATGAGCCAACTCAAAGCTTAGCTCATGCGTATTGGAAAAAGTTTGCTCCTAACACGGCGCATCTTGCTCATACACCGCAGAGCGAGACAGTCGGCCTCAGCTCAGCGTGAGCTTACGCGCCGCTGCGTGAATGCAGTATTCAATACAATGATACTTTTACAGTTTACCTTGGGCCTCATTAATAACACGAACCGATGTATCATTACTTGCCAGAAAAATTCAAAGAATTTAAATCAATGTCAATCTTTGACTTTTTTGTGAAAAGAATAGACTGAAATAATCCAATCGAAAATAAACGAAACAAAAAACTTTCCTTAACAACTTTTCACATTGGGACGGCTTTATTATCAGATGTAAAATCATTTACCTCACTCCACAATTTTGACACTAACATGAAGGAAATATATCCTCTTATTCAAGTAGCTGGACCTATTTCATTATTTAAAACGTATTCGCCAGTCAAGTTTTACAGCAAATATTATCGGCATGTACTCAGCTGCTAGACAAGATGGCAATTCGTTGTAATATCGGCCCGGGTCAGAAATTCACTCGCAGTTACTGCATCTGGCCGGCCTGCAACGTGTTTGTCTCCGCCAGGACGCGCCTATTTGGCCAAAGTGCCGCGCGACGCATCGCATTCACGCGCCTGAGTGCCAAATGCACGCCGTGCGTCGCAATTCATAGGTTACTCCGAAAACCCGAACTTATGAGCGAAAACTATGCCTGATTGCCAGCTGAAAATTAACTACCGTTTCCCCTCGACGAATAAAGTATCACTTAGCTACAATGTAACTTAAAAGGCGGAAATTTTCAAACTCAAAATTCACTACCGTTTCCCTTCTGTTAGAAATAATAGTGAATTTGTATCATCTTAAGCCAAAATATTTGGAAACTTCAAACAAACCGTCCGAAGTCCATTTTGAGAAACATTCCCCCATTTTAAGCAATCACGCCGGAGCACAAAAAGCCGCCTGTTTTTGATGTTTCATTCTCCCGTGATAAAACGCGGCACATGTTCCAGCTCCGATACGCGCAGCCGGCGCCCATCGGCGCGTAATTTTTCAATATGCCTGCTTATGCCCAAGCAGCCGAATACTTCACCGCGCCACACCAAAACCAAAAGAAAAAACAAGGCCAGGAGAATCGTTGAAGTTTTATTATTGAAATTTAAACCAATACGTGACCATAAATCGCTAACACTATCCGGAAAAGGTATGCTAATTCCTGTTTGATATTACTAGCATTACCATTAAAATTATGCTCTTAGTTTTTTTCACAATAAACTTTTATATATTTCGTCGGTGCCGCTCCCTGGCGGCAGAGGCCTGCCGCTGTGCAGGAGTACAGCTATATGCTACACAACTGTCACAACTTCAAGTAGCGTACCGTAGTCACCATTGTCGGGGCCGCGCGCCCACACGTTACGCTCAGACGAAATTGCATTTTTCAGATGGTGGACGTTTTAAGCCGCTTTGCCGGAACGCCTAACTGCGTGCGATAGCGGGTCGCGGATGGATACCCTGCTCAGCCGGTTTTTTTTGTCTGCTATTGTTATGCCTAAGTATGGACTGAATCGTTGGCCATCGCACCGCCCTGATGACGACAAACTCACGGCCGTCACCCCGGTTCGCTAGCTTCCGGTTTCGAGTTATACATTAATATACACGCCGGTGGAGTTGTTATTTCGTCTGCAGTACTCAGCGGACCCGCGTATAAGGACGCCAACACGCTAATACGAAAGAGCCCGAATAAATCAATCGGCACGTTTCCGCCGAGGTAAATTTGCAAAGGACCTCCTCTGACAGTTTGTTCTTACTCCATTGGCCGCTACTGAAACCACGATCCTGCCAGGTGGCGCTGCTGCCGTGCATCGAACTGGTTATCGCAACACATCAACACACACACGACAAACGTGAGCTAGCGAACAGGCGCTGACGCGCCCGCTGAGTTTTGTTCTCATCAGGCCGGGTCGATGGCCACGCGAACAGTCCTTTAAAACTGTACATTCAATCTTAGCTAATAAAATAAAAATGCCGTTTTAATATAGGTTTTCCCGGCTCTTTTCGCCCAACTTTTTTTTACTGCATTTTAACTTCATCAATATTCAAATTCAACTCATTTCATGCAATCCGCGACAACTGAATTTTCAATTTCAAGTTGCGAGATGATTTCAAGCTTGTCTACGTTGCTTGTCATAATATACACTTGCCTGTTCATCTTTCTAAAAAATCATGTATTCCAAGGTATTTCATCTATTCAATTTCAAATCGAATTAAGCGTCAAGAGGTTATCTGCCGTTCCTCGCATTTTACACTTTCTTTTCATTTACGTGTAATCTGTATTATTGTGCTTTAGAAGCTTACTATTTAAAAACGCTTTGCCCCCCATTTACTTGTTGATGTAATCTATTTGCTTTTGTTTTTCTATTGCTGAACATCATTTTCTCTTCTCTCTCTCTCACATATATTCTAAGGAGAAAGCTGATATCTCGTGTTTGTGCGATGTGTGCAGGATATGTGTGTGTGTGTGTGTGCTGGTGTCTACGTCGGTTTTTGTGTGTTAGTGTACAGGTGTGTGACAAATGTGTTTGTCTGTGGAGGCGTACGCGTGTGTTGTGTAGTGTGCGCATGCGTGTGTGCGACTACGCGTGATTGTATATAAGTATTCACTCCCCTTCAAAAAGATTACGAGTTTGGTGAAGCATTCATTGACACTGAACTATAATTAACCAGCTTCACAAATGTATTCACAAATTTTATGTATTACCTTCTTTAACAATGCGTATGTCCCTAACAAACCTGAAAGCCTTGCCCGCATGCTTGCCCGACATAGCAACAACTAATGTATGCAGCCTGGATTCCAGCCGTTTTGAAAATGTATTCATTATAAACAGGTTTGCGGAATAGCTTGTTTCTAGGACCCCAACGAAGAAGACATCCATAAATTTACATCATTTAGTGAATGTGGTCTATTCGCATTTGTGCTTACTTAAAACCCTTGATTGCTTACAATCTTGCAAAGAGTTCTTAACTTCAAATTGTTCCTCCATCACCAGAACTTCACAGCTGCCAAAGAAAGCAACATTGTACATTAGTTCCTCAGTGACTTGATATTAAATGAGCGCAATTTCATAAACGTATTGCACAATGCGCTCTGAATATGAATGCGGAATAGACCCACACTGTTAACCACATGAAATTGATAAACACGTAGTGTGCGTTTATAATTTGGCTTCCAGTATTGAGAAACCGACGTATGCTTTGAAATGAAATTCGAATATCATTGGATAGAAAAAGAAGCATTTGTATCACGGATTCTAATTCTATTTCACTTGAAACCTGAATGATCTGGATAACAAATGGAATGCAAAACGTCGTGAAAAATGACCGGGAAAACGTATATATAGGCTTATTTTATAGGAATAGTGTTGCGTATTCATTAGTGGCTGGAAAGGCAATTCGCCGAGCGAGCCGGTTTTGGAAAACTTTGAAAATTCCAAAGTAAGCAAAAATGCGTTTTGCCCAGGCCCGTATTCGTGATATATTCAAAGGGTGGGTGCCGTATAAGTAAAGAAAACGGGACCTATGGTAAGGGAAGCTGACCATACACTAATGGCATGGGTTCCAGGGGTCCCCTTATAGAATTCCAAGAGGCGTCCCCGTCCGAGTGGGGCATCAGGGGGTTCTCCACCCTGAGCTCTACGGCTTCAAGCAGTTTATATAAGGATCATTTTTGTTCTTATCTCTGTCTAACACTATTCTTTGAAATGGACAGTCAACAATAACTTAAACCATCCCCATTTTTCACAATTGTAACTTCAATAAGTTTATGAATTTGCTAGTCTGAAATGCCGATCGGCAAGTATACCTGTTCATAATCGTGTGTGTGGTGATTGCGGTCTCATGGGGCGGTAGCCCCCTGAAGTTCTGTTAGCTCTAGCTTATAGTCTTATCTGTCTTGTATATATGCTTATGTGACCTTTTATATATATTCATCTTATTTTTGAAATTGCGACATTAATTAGTCGACAATATTTAAAGCCCAAGTTTTATTGTTTGTGGGATTTATTTTTATTGTATAAGCTTATATGCCCAAAAGTCACATCCTATGCAGAGTCGCTCCAGATGACGTGTAACTCATATAGCTCTTAATCACACTTATTAACCCTTTTGGTGTTATAATGGGTAAATATAGTCGAAAATCTCGGGTCGGGTTTCCCCCCCCCCCCGAGTTTCCTTCATCAATTAATTTAAATAAAAACTTACAAAACATTATCAGAATCTGTTATTGCCTGCCATTGGATTATGACTTTTTTGAGCAAAAGCTTTCAGCAAAAAAAAATCCCCAAAACTAAACTTCGGTGTCTTTTATATACTTAATAATCATACTCCCCCCCCCCTTACGAACTGCTTTGCACTCACGGTATACAAACTTTGTATAGAACTGCTATTAGCAGGCTTGATTTTCAAATTACATGGCCGTAATATGTCCGGGGGTCAGGCCGGGCCGGAGGGCCCCCTGAAGCTCAAGGCTTCTCAAGCGGTTTTATTGAGACTGTTTATTTGACCCTTCACCACTGTTTCGTGAAATTTACTAAAGGCCCTAGCATTCAAGAATACATCAAAAACCCATTATAGAAATACATTCTCTGAACGCACCACCTCACCGCCCACGCGTCCTCGGTAATTCGAAAATAATTCATACTGCAATGCTGCATTACAAAACAGAATTATGTTTATATCATGCTCATATAACCCTCTATCCGATTTGATATTAAATGCCGTTACACAGGCAACTCAAGTGGCGAAACTGAATTTTACAAGAATGCCAAAATGTGCATACGCCACATAGGTGTGCCACACGTGGGTAAGTTTATTTTGTAGCGAAAAAGTTTCTGCCCACATCTTTTTTTTATTTTGAAAAAGTGTATCTGAAAACTTAGGGCCTTGACTATCGCTGGTTACTAAAACAGACACAGCAATTCTACCAGCCACATTTTTGAAGGGGAAAACTGATGTTCACGGGGCGGGGGGGCGGGGGTTGTACTTTCAAATATATATATCAATCATTTGCCCTCAGTCGACTTGCGCCTGCATGTTTACATCACAGCGCGAGTTTATGCCAGAACAAAAACAAAATTATGAATATACAGCTATTAAAAAAACGCAGTAGATACTTACGCTGAATGTCGTATTTCAAAAGCTGCACTTATATAAGGCAACAAATTTCTAGCTCGCGTTCGCCTTCAGTTTTCTTAATTCTATTTTCTTACCTTTTTTTTCCTTCAGATTTTTTTTTTTTGCCGGCCGATCTGGGTGGTGGCGGGGGCGGCACGTGCCCCCCCCCCTTCGTGCCCCCCTAGTACTGTCCACTGCATATCTGCGACTTGTTATACTTGATTGGCAACTAATTTCTATAACTCGTGATTTGCTCATATCGAAATTTTGCATAATAAAATATAGTCGCTCATAACGAATTCTCATCACTGGGTCATCATATACATGTGATGTTTCGGGCCTCATTATCGTTGTATTCTATTAAATTACGTTAAGCTACAATTTCGCTCCATATTGAATCAAGAAGAAGTCGTTGTGTATGAGAATATAATTCAATGCTAGACAACTGATCCTTGATAACGTCTGATATTGCAATCGATATCCTCAGAATTATAATTTAATTCTCTTATAGCTTTGGCCCCCTTATTCTCTATGACAACCATGACTTTTACTTGCCACATAGTGTTTGCATTGATATAGGCAAATCAAAGCGTAACGTGTATTCGTCTGTATCAAGTTTCACTCGCCATTACAATTTCATTGTGAGTGGATAAAGTAAAGTGTAATTTCTCCATGCTTGAAATCTCCATACATTGATATTCACTTCGCTGGGCATTTTTTTCTTTCTCACCGTCAGTGAAACAATATTTTGGACTCAACACATCTCTCCGCAAGCTCTCTTTTCTGTTGTTTAACTTCGACTCATGGGCAAAGTGGGAGCAAAATCACAAGGGCTCCTTCAGAATTGTCCGTACTTCTGCAGCAGTGTCTTTATAGCTTCGTTCTGGAAATTAAGACCTACAGATCCTGAACGACATGCGGAGAGATTAGCCAAAATTTTTGCACAAAATTCCGGCTGGAATCTATGCATAGTCAATGACAATGCGGACAAAGAGTCGCAAAACTGAAGAAAACCAGTGGCGAAGTATCCAGAGTCAATTCGAGAGCAATCTTTTGGTGTCCTTTCGGCAGATAAGGATTGGACGAATATTTCAAAACATTGATTCCCTATCGTAACCTACGAGGCTGAGAAAGACAGCAAAGAACAAAATCAGTCGTCAATTCACTTACCATGCATTGCAGGATAGGAAGCGACACGTAAGACTGTATCTCGACAACAAGAGGTCCCTTCTCAACAGCATAGCATAGCCGAGCACCACCAGAATGATCTGTTCATACTTATGCTCAATCGAGCAGGGAAGTCACTGATATGGATTGAGTGCCAGAGAGTTCGAGTCTTCGAATCGCTGGAACGAGGAAAGAGATTATCTCCTCTGTGGGTT
>JZLH01S0214917.1:0-11607 GCA_001188425.1 Eucidaris tribuloides
TTTTTTTTTTTTTTTGATACCATTTACTATAAATGGTATCAGTAGACTGAACACTATGAATGATATTCCACACGCAGTTTACTATCATTGCGGCAATCCACCACAGCCACCCCTTCCTTGACTTGTCAAAGTTCGCGTAGTACCAGCAGCGCGTGACTGCGAGTTAGTCTGTAGCTCGTATTGGCATAGAGATGGATTACTTATATACGCCCTGTATGTTGGAGCCAGAGCGCCGGCTATAACCTGCGCTGAAGCTGGACTACAGTTGTGCGCAGTCCAATCCCGCACGCCTACACGTGCGCTAGCTACAGGTACTAGTCAGCGGCACAGCTAAACAAAACTTCGCTGATTATCCCTGCATCTAGGCTGGCATAGCATTCATGGTGTTCTAAGGATTCTGCGTGTAAGATGCACTGTTTATACTGCACGTGACTAGGGATTTCCCTAGGCCTACGAGAGCAGGCCTTGCCAAAAAATCAGCTAGTCCGCCGTCGCCTTGCGCAAGCAATCACAGTAGGCGTCTTTCACAATCAGGGTCAAATTCTGGCTGATTTTGTCGGTTACAGACTTTCAAAATATTGGCAAGAAAGGTTCGCATTTTTCACAATCTTACCACCTTAACATTAATTTTATGGCTTAATTTTTTCAAGACATGATGATTTATACCATAAAAGGGAAGATGTCAATACCATTATTTCAATCAACAGAGCTCCCGATTTATACAGTTTCAAACGGTTCATGATTTTTATCCCTTTAATATGTTCTCTCTCAAATTTGTTCTGTTTCTGCTTTTATTAAATCCAACTTGATGTCAGGGTGAACCTTGCCTTTAAAGATTTGATTATTGATGTCATCTCTGATCATCACTATCTGAAACCAAGATTACTTCTGTGAATATTTGCAGCATTTGAATGTTTGTTTTTGCTTCAAAAATACCATACATGTAGTACACAACGCGTAGAGACATACATGTAGTTTAACCATGGGGCTAGAATATTCTACCTCCAGGCTCCATCTCGTTGGGGACTAAATACGAAATATCTCAGGCGCCAGTCTATCAAGGGGGCGTGTTATATTGAAATCAAATCGTTTCCAACGGGTTCAATATCAAAACGCATCACAGATATTTTCATTGCCAGACGATCCACGCGTTAGACCGCACGTACACCTTTAAATGCTATCTATTCGAATGACGAAATTTACCGTCGTGTGGTGAAAATGCATTGACCAGCGTGGGTGGAATCAACATAACAGATCAAAGAAGTTACCACGTTCATACAAATCATTTGAACTCGACCCGAACAATCACTGTACTGTTATGAGTTGTGCGACCTTACAGCATGCCCGCCAGTATAGTCAAGGTTTATTTTTGAAAGTGTCAATAGAACTTCATTCATTCATGGCAACCTAAATCGTTTTCATATTAAATCCACGAGGGAAGATGTCATTATGATTTCACCCCACCGAATAAAAAGATCTCAACAAAGGTAACCTTTTCGAATAACCTCGACCTGTATTGAATCCACACATTATTCAAGTCCGATTCAAGTGACGCCTCATCCATCGGAAAAAAAGTTTGTTATCATAGAGTACGAGTGAGCTCTGGCGACCTTCCCCCTTCAGTTACTGAATGAAATAGGTCAAATTCCAGAGCTTATAGGAGACTGGGGAGACAGGAACGCAAAACTGCAAATTAATGGATTTTTTAGCATAACTTTTGTATAATTTTTCAGAATCGCATGCCCGTGTCTCTGATAAACTACTACGGATTCGAGGTCAAATGTTTTTCATATTGCATTTCTTTACGATTTCATTGATATTTTTAATGAGTAATAATAAGAATAAATGCTTTGAATCAGGTATAGTGGAACATCCTTTCAAGTAACGATGACATTTTACGGGATACTAATAACCATTTGAAATGAAAACGGAGTGAGTGATTGAGGACATGTTTGGAGAAAGTGCAACGTATAAAGTGAGGTATTCTTTCCAATTATGTCCCAAACACTAATATTCATGAGTGATGTTTCGTTGTACAACTGAAGGAGTGCAAAAGAGATTTCTTTCCTTTAAATTATTTGTAAAACTTGTTCAAAATTGACTGTCAACGACTTACCTTCGCCCCTGTCTCTTTCCATGGTAGCAGATTCGAGTGGTGTTCATACGGACCCACAAGGACAACCTATACACATGTAAAATAGCAGTTATATAACAGTTAAACACCGGAGATACCGAGACAGCTTCTTAGATTATCATCCATCACTTCAACAAACAGCAAACGTTTGGAAGTTTGATAAGAGTTGTCTTTTTAACACTGATTAAATTAATACTATTTCAGAAATAAAAGAATAAGAATGAGAAATAACATTATCTGTCAATAAATACATACATAAGAAAATGAGTAAATAATAAGATACAAAGAATAAGAAAAAAAAAAGAAAGAAAGGAAAAGGAAAGAAACACTAAAGAAAAAACAAAGAAAGAAAGAAAACAGAAGAATATACTTCTTTTGATAATGTCCTGTGGTATTTGCAAATCCTTAAAAGTATCGAAGTTTAATCGTATTGAGTAACAGTTCTTGCATCCATGTTAAGACTGCTATTACAAGTCTTTGATACAACTTAATTAAAGAGTGCATAGAATGCGGAAACAAGCTTTTGAAGCAGCGGCGATTTCATGGTTATTCAACGAGAGTATAACGGATCTGAACAGAGTGTCCGAATGACATTAAACTAGCTAAAAACTATAGGAGCACAAATTACAGCAAATAATTATGACTCTCTGGAAGGATTCGTTCATTTTGCACACATACATCCAACAGGCAACTACAAAAAGAAAATTGCATTCTGTTCATACCGTTTTCTTGGCTTTGTCTCCCTTCAGTTCCAGGGCAGCGACCAGTTTGTTCACGGCCCCCGTGGTCCCGCTTCCCGTAAAAATTAACACATCATCTTCCGTGGCGTTGACGCATTTCTTGATGATATCCCTGAAACAAAATTAATGAAGAAAAATCATGTTCACTATTTGCCAATCGGATGTAAGGGAAGTAAGTAGTGACAGACTGGAAGAGTATTTAATTTAAAAGACAATAGTACCAGAATGAAGTATACTCTTCAAGGTTTCCACTATGAAAATTCCAGGGTCATCCATTTCCTCTTTGTTGTACAATTTATTAACATAAGGAAACCAAGTGACTGTCAAACTTGTTGTGTAGTTTCCTATATATGGGTTCAATTTTTATCACGGTCACACTTTAATTCATTACTGATGTATGGATGTCTGTTTCAAAACATATTCTTTCAGGACCTTTCCACCTGGATATACTGTCTCTGCAATACATTGATTGATTATGTCATAACTCATTCGATTCGTGAAGCATATTTGGCTTTTCCCAATCTTGCCATTGTCTCTAAGGGAAGCCTATTATGTGGAATGTATGACTAATTATTCATTATTATTATTATTATTATTATCATTATCATTACATTACATTATTATTATTATTATTATTATTATATTATTATTATATTATATTATTATTATTATTATTATTATTATTATTGTTATTATTCATTCTATTATAATTGTATTGTTATTGTTATTGTTATTATTATTATTATTATTTATGTTGTATATTATTATTATTATTATTGTTATTATTATTATTATATTATTTTATTATTATTATTATTTATTATTATTATTATTATTATTATTATTATTATTATTATTATTATTATTATTATTATATTATTATTATTTATTATATTATTATTATTATTATAACTGCGCTTTTCCGCAAGAATGGCCAAAGCGCTTACAGGAAAAATTACACAAGGTTTAAAATAAAAATATAAAATTCTAGAAATAATGGGAATATTATGCCAATACACAGTCAATGAAGATAGAAACACCCCCCCCCCCTCAATATAGTGAGATATGGTATATCACCGATTTCTAAAACCGTAAAATTGGTATCGATGTGGATGTAGTCTCTTTAGGGACAGCGTAACAAAATCATTTCTTGCAAAAGCGCGTAATTTCAGAACTTTTTTTTCTCATCCTTCCAACCAAATTAGAAGAAAATACAAATGAACTATTGAACTCTTCTCGTGAAGCATTTAATTTGAGGTTATTTAAGTCAAAACAGTACTTTTGTTTTTGTTTGGTTTGTTTAAGTTGGTTTTATTAGCTTTAGGTCATCAAACAAAACCGCAGGAAGAGCGCAAATGAACTGTCTGTTTTTGTGTTATGACGATAATAAAGTGCTACTATGCCTAAAGTCCGTTCTTCCGACCTTTCACTCCTACACTAAGTTCATTTTCCGTACACACAGCTGAAGAAATAACGCATTCGATATAGGAACAGGTATTACCCAAATAATGACGAAAAATGTAGCGATGACAACACTGCTATTACTTAACATAATAATCTACTTTGATATCACAATTTCTGATAAAAAACAATTAAAACATTTCAATGCTTCACACCAGTACCAGAAGCTAAAACGGCTTGAAAAAAAAAGATAAATCATTTCATTAAAAGCTTTCGAATTGATGGTGTCTTACGAGGAATACTGCGCACCTATTATAATAATTCATGCTTTCACTTGTACTATATTTTTGTTTTCATGTCGATCACATTCGTTCAGCCTTTAGGGCAAGCCAAAGAATTGACAAAAGAACCTATATATATATTAAAAAAAAAAATACAATTCGAATCTATTATGAGAAAGAGTTCTTTATCCCACAACGAGCTCGGACCAAATCATGTCTTGGGGTGATGACCAAATTTTTATTTTCGTTTTCGTAAATCAGTAAATAAGATTTGTGTGTGTATCTAAAATCGATTCAAATTCTTTGTGAAATAATCAGAACACATTGCCCCGTAAGTTGGAAAAGGGCTTATAGCCTCAACTGGATAGAATTTGAGTTAATTCAAGATTTTAAACACTTAACCTTAGAATTGACATAAAAAAAGAATAACAAAAGAAAAATCAAATCTCAATTTTCTATGATTTGCCGCCAATTTTATCACATAACCAACTTTGTTCGTATGTATTACTTTGTTCTTAATTCAAAACAATGATTTTTTTCCCAAAAAATATTCATTCATTTAATTTGCGGTATAAATCACTTGATTTAAACACAAAACCTTCCATGTGAGAATAATCTTCGTGACATTTGTGGTATACATGTATAGTTGCATTGCTTAGCTCCAGGTTTCAGACAAATAATAAGTTTGGTTTTGATGCTGAACAATAGTTGCTGATTTACCTGGCTTCTTTCCGAAACTTTGTCGTCTGTCTCGCCATAAGACCCGTTGTCGTGTGTGTGTTGGCGTACAGAGGCTGCACATGTTGTGTGATGTAGTCTTCGATAAACTTAACAGATCTGTAAAATATCAACGGATGAACAGGCGTTATATACCATCGAAAAACAGTTCAGCACAATAAATATATTGAAGACACCGTACAGTGTATAACATTGTTGAATCCCCATTTAAAAATTGTCAAACTTTGCTCTCTGAAATATCTGACAGTGTTGAAATGGACAAATAAACATCCTATACTATAGAACACAAAACCACAGACACTTATGCTGTCACTGGTAAAATATGTACAGATAAAAATCGGCACATGAATTATTCTCAGCTGATGAAAATTCAGCAACACAGCAGTCTATGGCAAAATGGAATTGTCGCTCAACGATTTTCACTTTTTAAAAGCACTTACTGATCGTTTTGAACTGCAATTTGTCAGGGCTTCATTTTTAGACCGTATCAGAGATACTGGTAGCATGGGTAATCATGTAGCTCAGATACTGGAAACACTGTTATATGATGTCTTATTGTCTTTAATACGAAATTAGTTCAAATGCAGTTTATACGTAAAAAACGAAAAAAAATATACCCTATCTCCATACGTGTACATATGCAACAACATGGGATATGGGAAAATTGGAAGTAGTCCTCAAGTATATACTGTTAAAACTTTCTGCTGTGAAAATTTCAATAGTCATACATTTACTATTTGCTGTGCATTTATCTGAAAACGCGGCGACGGTGAAATTATGTAGCTTTCTACGGATTCAATTTCTATCAGGGCCAGAGATAAATTCCGCTAAATCTTCAATATACATTATACTATATATATATATATATATATATATATATATATATATATATATAATATCCCATGAACGAATCATTTACACGCAAATCAAACTATATAACAATTATCATGGGTAAAGTCTGACGAAACTTTTGCATTTTATTTGTTTAATGAATCAGATTTTTTTCTTTTTACTTTTGGTTATTGAAATGTGAGGAGAATGATGTAAAAATTTGCCTTTTAATTACAGGACAACTCAACTACTTGTAGGTAGTGTAGTTCAAAGCGTCGATCGGGGGGGGGGGGCAGGGGGCGTGTACACAACGCGTCATTTTAACACCTGTAGGCACATATAAAAAGCAAGACTGGAGATAATGTATGATTAATGCCAAGTCAATCTCAAAGTTGATATCTGGGTGGGACAATTTTGTTCAAAGGTCGTTGTTATGATTATGAACACATAAAAAAGAACTAACAGCCGTAAGCGCTGAAAATACATTAAGAACTTGAATATATAGCAACGCATGCGAGGTCAGGTGTTTCGATACATTATTGAATAACGTGGATTCAGCCTCGGACAGGGGGAAATAACAAACACATATTTTGACCAAATTGTGGACTAGAAAGTAGACAATACTGCTATAGTTAATAATGTCATCAATAAAAGAATCAGGATGAGTACGCTAAACCTTTATTTTTGTGTCATTTCCGTTATTTTCTAACGGAATCCGGTCTATATTTCGTTAGACCTTAGACCCATACTGGTTATCAAACAAAGAAAAACAAGTGATGAGTAACATGAACATCAACAAAATAAAGTTTAAAACTTGATCACACAAAAGAAAATTTGGCATTTGACAAACGGTGTACGGATGTATTGTTTTACTTTTAAAGTACCGACAAATCAACGATTACACTTCACAATAAGTCACTGTTTCACATTTCACCTCCAGGATTAATCATAGTAAACATTCCAATAACGACTTTACAATCACGTAATTTGTTTATAAATATTTAAAGGTATTGGCTAACATTTACCACAGTTAAAAAAAATCTGAGCTACATGATTCCCCATGCTACCACTGTCTTTGATAAGGTCTAAAAATGACGCCCTGAAAAAAATTGTATTTCAAAATTATTATTTAGTGCTTTAAAAAAGTGAAAATCGTAAGTTGATCGGATTCACCTGCCCATTTTCTCCCATAGACTTACTGTGTGTAAATCTAGGCTATTTTGTACTTGGTCCGAGTACAAATTGTTTATTCATTCATATCTTGCCAGTGGCAGCATAAATTTCCAAACGTTTGTATTGTAGGGTGTTCATTTATCCTTTTAAACACTACAACCACTATGTAACTCAAATAGCAACGTTTGACAATTTCTTAATTTGAAGCTCCACAATGTAAGCCTGTGTCTTTAAACATAATTCTGATGAAGAATAAACATCCTTTTATACTGCAGAAAGTACGTGCTTAATCCATTTTATAGTTTTTAAGAAAAGTCTAGAACCTTTTAACTATACGACACTCAGAATAAACGAAGTGTACCGGGATTTGTTGTAATGGGTCCGAGAGATTTAAAGTTACCTCACAACATCATTGTACAGTGTTACTGAACTCGAAATTATCTAATAGCTATTTGAAAAGCATTTCGTTTTAATCTGGGGGAATACTGTACTTACCTCCCCGACGCTGTATAGTCACAATATACCACTGAAAGAAATAAAAAATAAAACAAATTGTCAGAAGTCAAATAATAATAACATATACTGTAAACTCAGAAGAGATAAAATTGTCGCAAAGTCACAAAAAAGGAGAGTGCCTTCTTGCTCAATTTTTTCATCACGATATAGAAACTATAATTTCATCATAAGGTTGTAAGTTGGCAAATCGAATTCACGAGAACAACAAAAAAAATAATGACTCACCATCGAAGGTTAAAATAATGATTCAATGACATTTATTAAATAACACATACATTTTCCATAAATAGTTTGTCGTTGTTGTTTCTGACCCTGCAACTTCTATTTTTAAGGAGTAAAGACAAAAATAGGCCCTAATGCTCCTATTAAGAATGTACTAGTCATTATCTCAATCCCTTAAATTCAATCTATTTGTTATGACTGTGTATAGTTTGTTTTAGTATTCGTATTCCATAATAATAAGCTGTGTTATAAATCTCCAACTTCAATTCAGGGTTAGTCTTAGTTTTAGACTGTCCTCTTTTTTTTCAACCTAATCCTAAGGCGGTATAGTCAATTTGACTCGGTATGGGTCTGTACACTTAGACTAGCTTTTCTGAAGACACGCTACGCTCGGGATTAGGGTTAATTAAAGAGAAGTACGCTCGGGATTGGGGTAAATTAAAGAGCAGTCTAAGACTTAGACTAATTCAGGGTTGGCATGGCGTTTCCTTTATTAGATCGATATCGGGTATTTCCGGAAGTGATCGGTTGTCCTCGGAAATGATCGAGGGGATTACGGTTTTGAAGTGACGTATTACATCACACCTGAACCATACACAACGCGCTGCGAAAATACATCTTTCGATGTTAAAATTGGCCAGGAAGATTACATGTATTGATTTATGGCTTATAAATCAGGAGTGGAGAGATTGATTTAGAAATGGGTCTATTATGAAAGTGCTTCATCGGGCAAACCTAAACATGTTCCAAATCGATACATCATGTGATGCCCACATAAATGAATGTCATCTAAATAAAGGGGCTTACGGCTCATTTATACTTAGAAAATTGGTATTTCCAATAACATATACATATTTTATGAGTTTTACGTGAACAGCTGACTGATACGAGATGTTGTTGTACGATTATAAATAGAAATTTGGTACAGTATTTCAATAACATACTAGATTTTTTTAATGAGTTTTACACGTATTTACGTGATCTGTTGATTGATACAGGATGTTGTGTTGTAAGATTGTAAAAATATTTTTATTTCTCATTAGTCATGCAGAACGCATTGGAGTAGTAGACAATCGAAAAGAGGATTGTGATGTAAGTATCATGCAGGATACCAACATTTGCTCAAGATTTTATCGTTGAGTACAGCTGATTACTTTTCGTACTTTTCACTCGTCACATGCAAATAAATCATGTATTTTAAAAGTTACACACATGCACAATTTTCTAGAAATTATGTCTTCTGGCATTTTTTCCATTCAATCATGAATACTTCTGAATAGATACCTCTAAATTCCAATCACTAGCACGACAAACGAAATGAAAGCTAATAGTCAAATCATAGTCTACAAACTATCGCAACCATTTATTCCCATGACTCAGTCCTATGTTTGAAGGTGAGCTATAGGTTTGCATTAGCAGTTTATTGGTATCTCTCAAAGCACGCAGATTATACTTGTATCGAATGTTGGCTACTCAATCACAAACTTTCGTTATTTATCATGTTTATGGTAGGCCTATAGGCGACATACCAGAAATATAAGTCATGTGCAAACATACACAAACATGTGAATAGAATCCCTCTTTGCCTCCCGCATCCATGTGTCATAAAAAATGCGGTGAATGTTACAAAACTATTTTTGTGCTGTTCAGTAACTTCAGTTCGTCTTTTCACAATTCCTTTGGTTTTGTCATGTCGTGGTTTTGACAGTCAGTTGGTCATGCTTGAGTTCAGTGCTCTATTAACTTACAGAAATAATCAGCTCAACGTTGCGTGTCAAGGTAATCTCCTTGTTTTTCTCCCAGACTGAATTTCGATCAAATTACAGATACAGTATTGCCAATTGTATGTTTTTAACAATACACAAAAGTTACGAAATGCATTGTAACGGTAAATTGACTGATATAGCACGTTTATTGTCAACTAGTAATTTTATCAAAGGTGAAAAAAAAATCAAATTCTATAATCAAATCAATTTAAGCCAAATCAAGCATCGTATGCGGTCTCATCAATTGACTTGAAACATATGTTTACCTATAGTCTGCAGGCACAGACTTTATTTTGGCACTAAAATTCCACAGCGCCTTGAGCCAAGGCCATGGTCAGAGCTTGTGCCACCTTGTCTGTAATCTGAATTTCAGACCTCCCCTGTGAAGCAGGGACTGTCCGCGGAGCGGACGGCAGGTCTAGCTGTAGATTTCAGAATAATGGTCAGGCAGTCAGACTACCTTGTCTGGAGCAGCTACAACACAGGGCCTATGAAAGCACTAGTCTGCAACACAGATTGTTCAGACCCTGATTGGCGTAGCACGACGGACAAGGGTTTGTGCCTGCAAACTAGTTTACATAGGCCAAATAGTGTGTGTTTTCACCACCAATCATAAATAGGCCAACATGTTGCATTAATCGGGCATTATGAAGGACTGAAAGCCGACCTCATTTGAGGTTAAAATATCAGAATCAAGGTGACTGTTCACAGTTACTGCAGTGAAAGTTTTACGGTCAAACGTTTCCATTTTGTTTGATCAATGAGGATTATTGACAGATGATCGCCGCACCGTGACAGGTAAATTCGTCAAGTAGGTCTGAAGCTGTTCAGCTGACATGTACCATACAATGATACGAATGCTCTTTTCTCGTCGTCAACTTCAAGTAAAGATATTCAACATGTTCAAGAGAGTTTCTTCCAGCCTACACCCCAGTTAGCCTGTTTCGCAGGCGTTATTCATTTTTTCTCCTTACGCAATCAAGCAAGTATAAGTCTAGTAATAAGACTAGGCACTGTTAGAGCTTTTCGCGCTCCGCTTCTGACCCAGGCGGCAGCGAGTAGGGTCTGAGAATCAGACTAACACCCCCAGTCAGATCATAGTCTGGATTCCAGACCATTGGACTTTTTCTCCCTCCAGTCTACATTTACTCGGCGTTAGTAGTCTCGTTCCAAACCACGCGACTTTTCTTCCCCCAGAGTACAACCAAGACAAAGCAGATGACTGGAGATGGAACAGTAGTTTACTTACTACTGTTAATACATGGCGGGTTAATAGGGCCTATAAACTTCTGGAAGGAAGCCAGTACAGTCAAAGCAGTTGACTGAAGATAGTAGTTTACTTATCAATACAGGGTGGGTTAATGTAAACGTCTGGAAGACAGTATTAAGACCAGGTCAAATCTAGGTAGATTTTTCACAACTCGTTTGGTTTCTTGACGCATTTTGGACAGTTCCCAATCACATCATTGACCCTTTAATTAAAACTGACCTCGTAGTAATCGTCTTTACTCTTTTAAAGAACTTAAATCCACTTAACAACAAATTAAGAGAACGCAACCTTCTAATGAGTTAGCGCTCTTTGTGACCGACCTTGTTGTACTACAACACGTTTTATTGTCAAACGCAGTCATTTTCACGCACGAAAAGTTGAAGAATAAAATACAATCTCGGTTGGCACACTACACACGTATTAACACCCTGCAACTGTAATGCTTCACAAGCAAGTCAAACACAAGATGGCTCGATCTATTCAGACTTACGACCAAATGACCGTGGCTTCAACTCAAACACAGGTTTACTTTTTT
>JZLH01S0214950.1:5765-16124 GCA_001188425.1 Eucidaris tribuloides
AGTGATAATATCTCTATAGACAATCGCATAATTTATAGATGGCAGAACAATTACAGTACATTTTCAATATTTTTATAAAGCGCGTGAACAAATTTCATATCAGGGCTTATCATACTTACAGTTGCACAGTAAACAAAATAAAGATAATCATAATTATAGTTTCATGACAACTTACATGAGGCAAGAAACATGGAAATATCTACAAATTGAGCCCGATCACCATGTGATGTATGGGGTCTGTTTGGGAATATAATATATTCATCAGCATGTGAGCGTAAATGTCTGCTACAAACAAATCAGATATTAATGATACAACAAATTATTCTCATGAGTGTATTGTTCCAAGTATGCAATTAATTATGTCTTTATACATTGCAATGTATCTTGTACATATAACACAAACTAGAAATGATCTTGAATTAAGTGGTGAGAATTATTAATAATAAAAGCTGTTTGCTCTCTGAATTACTTCTGATGTAACATCACACCGATTAATAAATGCAACAAAATATTCTTACCTTGAATTAATTTCTTAGTAAACTCTGAATAAGGCAACATTTTCAACGATACAATCCTCTATTCGTTCACCATTCGTTTGCACGTCGTCACTCACATGTCATAAGTTAATTTTTAACTTATGGTCACTGTTTTAAGTAAACAAATATCAATAATACTGATAAAAAGTAGCCTTGATCAGATAAACAGTTTATACAAAGGAATTTGTGAAACATTGTCCCGGGTTCAAAGTACAAATTAAAAGACAATCAACAGCTACTTATTGGAGACTACTGATTGGGAAGATTTCGATTCAAATTGTTAAAGTCAAAGTACAATTTTGGTCGATCAGACAAATTTTTGGTCAATCTTTCACAAAGTATTCCTTTGTCACCCCAGACATCAGAAAACAGCATCATACCTACTACAAGTTGCTTATAGTGAAAAATTGTGATGTTTGAATTAAAGGAGAGCATCTGGGAAATCTCGCCTACCCTCCTTACCCCCCCCCCCAAGATTTTACATTTTTAGTAATTTATCGAAAATGGGAAGGTTCCAGAGCGAGCAATTTTCAGGGTATTAATAGATTATACAGGTGTATCTAAAAATTAAAAAAAAATTTAAAAAAAATTATTGCAAAAAAAATCATGTTTTACCGTTTACCCAAACTAAACTTGGGCTTTAACATGTAAAACTGTGTTTCAGGTAATATTCGACTGAGACAGAATAAAATATATGATTAATTTTTTTAAGAACCACTATTGGGGCAAGTTGTAGATGACACGCCTCCAGTAAAGTGAAATATATTCGGAAGAAGAGGCCAAATTGTGATTAATAGCACCTCTAGACAGTGACATCGGCTTCGATCCGTTATCTACTCGCCAGTAGAGGGCGATATCATGTATGTAACGTTCTGAGTGATACTGCCATGACCATGCTGAAGAAAATAAGTTTCCCAAAATACAAGAAAAAAGCAAAATGCGTTTTTAAGTTTCGACAGATTCCTAGAGAAAATAAAGGACCCACCTTTCATATGTTAAAGACACTGTGTAACAGTGTTTCCAGTTTAAAAAATCTGAGCTGCATGATTTCCCATGCTACCAGTGTCTCTGACATGGTCTAAAAATGAAGCCCTGAAAAAATTGCAGTGTAAAACGATCAGTAAGTGCTTTAAAAAAGTAAAATCATTGAGAGACCATTCCAGCTTTTCCCCATAGACTGTTGTATTGCAGAATTTCCTATCGCCCGATAGGAAATTAATGTGCCAATTTGAATCTGCACATAATGTACTAGTGACAGCATAACTGTCCAAACTTTTGTGTTCTAAGGTGTTTATTTGTCCATCCAAACACTACCAGATATGTCAGAAAGCAAGGTTTGACAATTTTTTAAATAAGGCTTCCACACTGTTATATAGTGTCTTTAAGTCTTTCCTTTAAAATGCAACAATAAAGCAAAACAAAAAGACAAAGGTTTCTTGGATTGTAAACACACTGACCAAGGCTGAAAAAGGTCAAATAACAATCAGCATCACATGGGAACGCCACGTTTGTCGACTTCTACAACTAATTGTCTCGACAGAACCATTATTGTTTGTTTTTGTTTTTTACAATTACCCTGATTCCATTTATGCACAGGTATTAACTATTACTGAATTTATGTTCTATTATTAAAATCTTGTACACGTCGTCATTCTTTTCGTAATTTGTATTTTATCATGTTTAATGTGTTTCATTTCATTTTCTTGTTACTGTAAATATGATCGATATTGTTTTAATTGTAAATTATGAATGGAATCAAATAAACTTGAACTTGAACTTAATAATTATTAATCCGTTGGAGACTAGACAGAATATATCTCGTTGCGAGGTCTATGGGAAATGAGTGTTAAAGCAAAATCAAACTGTCTTCAATGGGTTAAAAGTGGATGATGCTTGAGATAACATGTTTTCCAGATTTTAATGTGGCTTCAGTGCATTCAGAAAACGTTAATATTCACACCAGATATAATTTGGACAATCCAGTCAAGAGATATGGTTTTCATTTTTCTTTAATAATTCAATATGTCACCCTATATAGACGACAAGTCTGCTAAAATCCGAATCTTAGATGGCGCAACAGAATAAATCATCTTCAGCGTGGATAAATCCATTTTTTTTTTATCTGACTTACATGACCCCCATGCTACTAGTGTCTCTGATGTGGTCTAAAAATTCAGCCCTAAAAAAATGAAGTTCAAAAGAATATTGAGTGCTTCGAAAAAGTGAAAATTATTGAGCGACTATACCAGTTTTTCCCCGAAGACTGCTGTGTTATATAAAACTTTCAACCGCTTACAATAATTCGTGTGATCATATTTATCTTTACATGCGAGTGCCAGCATAGCTGTCTAAAGTTTCGCGTTCTATGGTGTTATATGTCCATTCAAACACTATGGCAGATCGCAGTTTGACATTTCTTTAATTGGTCCCCAATGTTATGCAGTGTCTTTAACACTGTGCTAAGTTTATGGTGCTCGAGGCATTGAATTATTTCCAGGCATTTGACGAAATTTCCCTTCGAGCTTGAACATAATATTTCACAAATTTGCATGTTTCTGAGCCATCGAGGACAATTTACTTAACAGTCATACATATTAGGATACTTGAGAGAACAAGTAGAAGAAGTTTTCACACACAGACACAGAAACACATACACATTCACGCTCACGTACACAAATATTCACACAATACTCATAAAACAACATACATATACACGCACATATGCACATACGGACACAGAAATAAACACAAGCGAATAGTGTAAAGCTAGAGATAGCAATATTTATGAAACAAATTCTGAAATTATAATGAATACCCTATTTTTTAAGCAATGTGGGACAATTTAGAGGTACCCTTTGGGGGAAAATGAATTGTAATGAGCAATTTAGTTCTGTTAAGATTGATTAACCGACAAATTATTTTAAGGGTCAATCTTCACGTGAAGCGTACATGACATACCGCCATCAGTGTTCAAACCTGATTTTAAAATAGAAGACAGAATTAACAAAAACTGAAATCCTGCCGATCGTAGCTGATTACCAGGGAACAAAATCGTCACCAGTGAATTGAAAATGTGCTGTGTGGGTAATTAAGCTGTACCGACGTGATGGCTCAGTGGTTAGAGTGTCCACCTCACTTCCGGGAGGTCGTGGGTTCGAGCCCCGACCGGGTCATTATGGTCATACCAAAGACTTTTTTTTTAAAAAAATGGTACCTTCTGTTTTCTAGCCAGGCGCTCGGATTTTTATAACAGAGAAGGGTAATAATGACATGATTTATGTGATGCAGGGCCCGCTGGCAGAGCAGTCTATGTGACTGAAGTGGCTACCCTGGGTAAATAAGACGTTATTGTCATTATTATTATACTTATTCTGTGGGTGATGTCTAGAAAATAGACTATATTGCTTTTAATCATGGGCGCCGGTCGTGGGGGTGGGGGCCGCCAATCCAATCCCCCCTCCAAAAGAAGAAGAAGAAGAAGAAGAAGAAGAGAAGAAAGAAGAGAAGAGAATGAATGTAAGAAGGAAGAAGAGTAAGTAAGAAGAAGGAAGTAATTATGAGTGGAAGAAGAAATGAGGAAGATGAAGAAGGCAGAAGGAACAGAATGTCAAGAAGATAGAATAGACAGAAGAAGAAGAAGAAGAAGAAGAAGAGTAAATAAATACAAATACATACATATAGACAAAAATCAAAAGGACACGAAAAGAAGCGGAAAGGGAAGGGAGAGGAAAAACACACAGATTTTAATGTAACAAAATGAATTAATTTATACACAATATTCGGTTTCTCTGTGCGCAAATCGCAGTAGAAAAGTTTTCCTTGCTTCCCCGACAGGACGGCTGAAAACTGCAGTGTTGATTATTATCAAATCACCACGTTTTTTTTAGTCTGAAATTTATTCGCAAATATCTTGACAGTTAGTGGCAACATTATTTTATTAGAATCATAAGACAGGCCTAATTTTATCAGATTTATTTGAATGATAGATTTATGTCCATTCAAGCTTCACCACACAGCTCTTTATCATTTTTTCATCGATAATTATGTCAGAGAGGGCGCTATTCATATTCTGCTTTGACTGTGAGTGGATTGCCAGTTTGGCGTTTTTAAATTTGGCGTGGTTTTCTTTTTTCGTTTGACAATGAATAAAACGTGCACGCAAGGGTCAATGCATGTAAATAGCGATGCGCATGTACTTCACGTGCAAAATCTGGCTGCGCGTAAACCGCGGCACTCAAATTTGGGCTGCGGCAGAAGTTTCAAAGGTGTTATAAATTGATCACATTATTTCTAACTACATCTAGGCGATACTGCACATCAAATACGAATTTGGCAGGGTTTCCACTGAATTTGGCATGTAATTTGGCGTTTTAAGAATCGGAAAACCTGGCAACCCTGACTGTGACCCCCAAACGCTTGTGATTTGAATCGGGGAATCTCGGAACACGTCTTTGACGACTCAGATTCAAGAATGACGGCCGCAAGCTAATTACAGTAGGCTACCCAGTTTTCTGCGATGCGAAAATTTTTGCCCGGAAAACGCGATTTTAGGCCATGGAATTGAATTAAAAAAATACCCCAAAAAACAAAAATAAAAAAAACTAATAAAACGAAACTATGCACCAGCGGAAAATCTGGATCAACATCTGTTTGCATAATTGTGTAGCGTGTTCGCAAAGCTCCAGTCAGTTGCGCTATGTTCACTGCAGTGCGTATGGGCTAAGTTAAGTGTGTTTTTTAATCAATTTTTTGTTTAGATTTGTACTAAACACAACTATTTTGTCATATGTTTTGTGCATGTCATCGAAGAACATGGAGTTCAAAGTTTAGAACACGAAGAACGCAGAATTTGCATTTTATAAAACGAAAAAACAGGCTATGATACAGTTTAAAAATGTGAGCTACATATGCTCGAATTGTCTTTGATAAGGTTTAAAAATGAAGCCCTCAAAAATTGTATTTCATAATGATGATTTAGTGCTTTAAAAAGGTGAAAATCTACAAGCACTCAAATTGACCACATTCACCTGCACATTTTCTCCCAAAGACTTACTGTGTGCAGATCTAGGCTATTTTATCCTCCACCCGAGTGCAAATTGTTTATTCATGCATATCTTACCAGTGGCTGCATAACTTTCCAAACTTTTATATTCTAGGATATTTATTGGCCATTTAAACACTACTATATATCTCAAATATCAAAGTTTGACCTTTTTTAAAGTGAAGCTCCACGATGTTAGCTTGTTACTTTAATGTAGATAGTGGAAGATCATAATCTTCCACTATCTATCGGAATACTGAATTTCTCACCAAACTACCACACAACCAACTGAAGTAATTTCCGCCAAACTATCGCAGAATACCGTTATGATTAATGAGTTGAAAGAAGGTTTATTACAAATCACTAGGGACCATGACGCGAAGGCGTGGAGCCGCCGCGAGCTGCGAAAGCCTCCCTGACCTTACGGCCGCCGATTGAATAATGTCACCGTCAACGTTGTTTGGGGTAGAGTAGGGATATCGTTACTACTGCTTTACTACTACTACTACTACTACTACTACTACTACTACTACTACTACTACTACTACTACTACTACTACTACTACTACTACTACTACTACTACTACTACTACTACTACTACTCTACTACTACTACTACTACTACTACTACTACTACTACTACTACTACTACTACTACTACTACTACTACTACTACTACTACTACTACTACTACTACTACTACTACTCACTACTACTACTACTACTACTACTACTACTACTACTACTACTACTACTACTACTACTACTTCCACTACTACTACTACTACTACTTTTATTATTATTATTACTATTACTATTACTACTATTATTACTACTACTACTACTACTACTACTACTACTACTAACACCACCACCACCACCACCACTGTTACCACCACAATTACTACCACCACCACCACCACCACCATCACTACAAACACTACTACCGTCATCACCACCATTACTGCTACCACCACCACAACCACTGTTGCCACCGCAATTACTACCACCACCACCACCACTGTTACCACCACAATTACTACCACCACCACCACTGCTACCACTGCTACCACTACAATTACTACTACCACCACCACTGCTACCACCACAATTACTACCATCACCACCACTGCTACCACCACAATTACTACCACCACCACCACTGCTACCACTGCTACCACTACAATTACTACTACCACCACCACTGCTACCACCACAATTACTACCATCACCACCACTGCTACCACCACAATTACTACCACCACCACCACTGCTACCACCACAATTATTACCAACACCACCGCTGCTGCTGCTACCACCACTACTACTACCACCACCACAACCACCACCCCTACTATTACCACCACCGCTGCCGTTACCATGTTGTTCCAAGAAGTTGCTAATTAGTGTTATCAACGTATTCTTACCATAAAGTTTAACGAGGTTCAAATTAATTAATTGTCTTTGCTCCATCACCTTTGTGAGTGTGCGTTTGTGTTTGTGTTTGTGTGTCTGTGTGTCTGTGTGTCTGTGTGTGTCTCTGTCCGTCTGTTTGTATGTATGTGCGTGCGGGTAAATGTCACCTTTTCAGTCGTACAACCCTTCGCAGAAAACAAAATAAATGTCACGCTTTGAATTATTTTGCTATTGTTACAAAAACAAAATTGTAGAAAAGTTGAATCAAACCAGGATACCAGTCGATGGATGCCAGATATCTCCTTTCTCCAAGTTCAGCGCCCTCCATCAATCATCGTCGGTGGAAGGCGAACGTGGAGGAGACTCAATCCAACTTGTTGTTCTCGAGGGGTGGCCCTCATGTATCTTACAACTCGTCTTATTTTCGCCGAGGAACTCCTTCTCCCCCGAGAAGAAACACGACCTCTGTATTTTGAGACTTTGAACATCGCACGCAGCTGAGATGGGGGTAAAACAGACGACATCTCGTTAAGGAAAGTGCGCCATTTCTGATGATTATGCTTTCAGTTCACACGTATGCAAGACGATTCATTTTTTAACGGTTCAAATTTTGAATTCGTAATATCAACACTATCATTATAGTACTGCATAGACTGGCATGTACGCAGTTAAGGTTTTGTTTTGAATTCCGAGCGCCAACTGTGTAAGAATGTAAAACGGACATCTTGTTAAAAAGCGCGCCATTTCTACAGTGTGTCTCAAAAATAATTGTGCAAGTCAAAAGCGCCCTCTTTGGTAATGAGAACAACATTTTTGTGACGAGATGCTTACATTACCATTAAGGGCATAGTCTTAGCTTTCAAATGCCGTTTGGTTCTGTTCAGTTTGCTTGTTTTAATCCTGAGATATGTTCAGTTAACAACGAAAAGGTAAAATAACAAATGTGCCACTTTTACTATAGTCAATAATAGCATCAGACTCTCTTCCTGTAAGAGTGACACAATTGTGATTCCACCCTTTTGTTACTTGCAAGATATTTTGAGATCAAAACAAGGTATTTGAACAGAACAAACAGCATTTGAAAGCTACAACTTTGCCGTTTATGTCGACGTAAACATGTGTCACAGCAGTATATTATAACTGTCAAAGAGGGCACTTTTCACTTGCCCAAGTTTTTGGGAAGTGCTGCAGCATGTCTCCAAAATTATGCAAGTAAAAAGCGTCCTCTTTGGCAATTAGAAAATACTCTTGTGACATGATGCTTACATCAACGTCAAGGGCAAAGTCTCAGCTTTTAGATGTCATTTGTTATGTTCTATTTGCTTGTTTTAATCTCGAGATATGTTGTAAACAACAAAGGGGTGGAATCACAATTGTGTCACTATTACAAGGGACTGCAGTAAAAGTGGCACAATTGTAATTTCACCCTCTTATTTAAATAAACATACCTCAAGATTAAAACAAGCAAATTGAACAAAAGTAACATTATTTGAAAGCTAAGACTAGGCTCTTGACGTTGATGTAAGCATAATGTCACAAGAGTATTTTTTAATTGCCAAAGAGGGCGGTTTTCACTTGGACAATTTTTTTTAGACACACTGTAATAATTATGCTTTCAAGTCACTCCTGCATATGGTATTCCATAGACTGGCATGTGCGCAGTCAAGTTTTGAATTCATAACGCCAATGTCATGAATAATTGTAATTGTAACGAATTTAAAACGGACGACATCTATTTCGACATCTCGATTTTCAAAAATTTATATTATTTTTTTTTTCTATTTTGTTACCATTTTAAAAGTTTTTGTTATCTGCGAAACTATTCAAAAGATAAATATGATTGAAATAGATTATTAAATTAATGTATCCTGTGGCCGTTTTCTACTCCACACAACGGGATTTTCAATTTCGCCTTCCAGGTTTTCATTCCCCCCCCCCCTCACATAAAATCTCCGCTCCTGATAATTTTGCTTTCAAGTCACACGTCCGTCATTATATTCCATGGACTTTTAAGAGTTCACGTTTTGAACACGTAACGCCAATTTAATAAATTAATGTAATAGAGCAATTACTATAAAAACAATTCAGATAAATAGATGGACATGGAAAATAACTTTCTCCAAAAGCATAAGTATTCCCCAATTTTAATTATCTCTATTATCGGGACCCCAACTCCCTCCTTGATGAAAGTATTTTGTGCCAGTCAAATTTAGAACGAAGATCGTGAAATAGTTCTAGTGCCTTTTTTGGCATGTTTCACGTCAACTTGTATGTCGACAAAACTCGACATTGTCAGATAGTGATATTTGGGGATATAGAAACACGTCGACATAAAGAACGAAACAGACAAAGAAAAACAAAAGTGAAGTTAGGATTAGGAAACATACTTTTTTAAAGCCCCGAAAATCACAATTTCATCCTTTATCAGTTCGCATTTTGACTTTCTTACATAGATTTGAATCCGATGAAATATGCACGGATGAAGCACTTTACACAGGTTTGGCAACTTAATTGAAACAAGTGTAAAATTATGATATTATAAACTGAAAAATAAATCAATAATATTGCAATAAAATGATAATTAAGAATAATAAAAACAATTATAACAATATAAAATGTAGAGCGATCACATTGTGGAAGCGCAGACAACAGTACCAAAAGTTTGTGCAAGATGACGAGCCAATTTTAATTCGAAATTTTGTCATCATGTTATATCGACGTGAACAAGTTATACCAAACGTGTCGATATACAGAAAACTGGTACTGAATTGGTATAATCTCACATATTTTTCTATAAGATTAGGAAGAATAAAGATTCACTTAAACTCTTTCAGAAAATGATATCGTACACCCCATCAAAGTCATCTTTTTTGGTAGCCTCGTAGTTTAATCAACACAATCTTACTCTTGGTTCCAAAGAAAATCGATTGCATCAAGTTGATCTAAGCTTTTTAATAAGGCCGCCATTACACACACCTTACATGCCTTACTCACAAAAGTTTTCAATCTTGGAATGGATTTGATAGAAAAACACTAGGACACTATCTCATTAATGAGTTAATGTAAGACAATTGCATTTTTTTTTACTATAATTTACCTGAATAAAGTTATACTTGACAGGGTATATACTGAGGCGGGAAAATCTTTTCGGTGTATTATGATTCTGAATATCCATTTTTTTTTTTCTAGTTTCCGTGCGCGATGAGAAGTGATCGCATCCATCATTGGAAAAAAAGGCTGAATATAAGTGTGACTCTCGTGTGACCCGCTAATTAGATTAAAACCAAGACATATGGGACATGTTTAATTATAGTAGGGCGGATAATGGAAAAATCGTGCAAATTGTGATACAAGCACCAAATTTGG
>JZLH01S0214995.1:3893-22559 GCA_001188425.1 Eucidaris tribuloides
AAAATGAGGCAGCATCAGTACTTACCGTTACTTGGCTGTGCATTCTGAGGTGGTTCGTTGCTTTCCTAGGATAACAAGCAAAACAACAATTATAAGAACATTGTCATACTTGTCTATGTATATTCTCACTCATCCAGGTAGTAGATAATACACTTCAAATATTAAAACTTGTCAACTGGACTTACTTTGCTTATGAGATGCGACGTTTCACGTCCTATCCGTGCTGCTTCATCAGGCCGATGAAGCGGCACGGATAGGACGTGAAACGTCGCATCTCAGTAAGTCCAGTTGACAAGTTTTAACGTTTGAAGTGTATTGTCACACTTGCCAAATTTTTGAGAAAATCCAGTGTTTTATAGACCTGTTTGGTTTTGGGAGCAACATATGTGCCACAGGTGAGGCTTCTAGAGCACAACAAAAGGTGATGCAATAACCCAGGTTTACAGCTATTCCTGAACTGAAGAAATGCATAGATGAAGATACTCATCTTTTGTTCTACTCTTGGATGCCCCCAGCTATGGAGGACAAAGCGATGTCTCGTTCTCAATACAGCACAGGTATACAGGGTGGCCCAGAAAGAATGCTACGAGTATGATCGCTAATTTCTTCACCATTATCGGCAAAATGTCATTAATTTTCATTTCGTTCGTTAGAACATTCTTTTTTCAATAAAATGATACCAAGATCATTGATTTTGAGTAAGGCAATTTGACTCTAGGGCCATTTTTCAAAGGCAATGCAATTTCCCAAATTTGCCAATTTTTCAACAGCGGCAGTCATTGGAACGCCGAGATATTCTGGCGTCTCATCTTGCCATACCGGACAAACCGCGATGACAATGGAGACACAGCTCGCATCGTCTTCCTTATGAAAGTGAGGGCATTCTAGCCCTTTGTCATTGTGGTTTGTCCGGTATGGCAAGCTGAGACGCCAGAATATCTCGGCATTCCAATGACCGCCGCTGTTGAAAAATATAATACTGGTAGTATCAAAAGAAAATGTCCAACTCTTTCTCCTGATGTGCACAGTATTGATCCATCATTGACCTATGTTTGTACTTGGAGGGATAATTGCCTGATGTAAAAGACATTACCACAAGTTCTTACTTTTATATTTGTGTGAAGAACACTATAGAATGATGTAACTGTGAAAATTAGCCTTGGATAATGTACTTACAAAAATAGCCTTAGATCATATACATGTAAAAAGAGTATTTTGGTACATACTTGACATTGTCTGCTATCAATTTTTCTTGCTGTCAATTATTGACTTTTGTTCAGTCACAGAGCCATGTTGTGATACGAATGGTAAATGTAAACACTTATGAGATTGTGTTCTTGACTGGCATACCAAACTGTCTTTATTTTGGGGGGAAAATGGTTCCAAGAATGGAGAATTGGAGTCTCTGGATTAGATTCTTGCAGCACTCACCATCTAAATTTGTGATGGTTGTCCCCTGGCCCCTGGGGGCCTGTACACCTCCTTGGAGGCCTGTGGCTCATTGGACTGGATGCCTGGTGTCGTGGGTTTGGTGATGGGGAGGGACTGGTACATCTCAGGGGGATACGACTGCCACAGGATGCTGAAGATGCTGACCGTGGAATCCTCTGAGACAAACTCGTGGAGGAGGACACCCGATACATGCCAGATCTTGTAGCTGGAGGAGGAGAGAGATTCATATACATAAAGACTACTGCAATTGACTACTAACTACTACTACTTCCACTTTGAAGAGTGCTAATTTACGACTGCTACTACCACTACTAGCACGCTGACAACTATAACTGCTATAATGGCTATTACTAGTAAATTATACTACTACTACAAATACTACTAGTATTACTTCTACTACTTCCTTCTACTACTACCTCTAATTTTACTACTTCTACTTCTGGGACTAAAACTGTGTCTGCACCTCCTACTACTTTTGACTACTACTACTACTTCTACTCCTATTACTACTTCTACTACTACTTCTATTGCTACTGCTACTACTACAACTACTACTACTGCTTCAACTACAATATGACCACAACAACTGTGATGTTTATTATCACTACTGCTACTACAACTGCTACTACTGATAATAACAGAACTACTGCTATCACTACTACTACTACTACTACTACTATCACTACTACTACTACTACTTCTACTACTACTACTATTACTACTACTACTACTACTACTACTACTACTACTACTACTACTACTATTACTACTACTACTACTACTACTACTACTACTAACTAGTACTGCTGCTGTTACTTCTTCTACTTCTATAACTACAACTTCTAGCACTACTACATCTATTTTTACTATTAATAATATGAAAACTAATAATCATAATAATTATGACTCCAACAGCAAAATGTATAATGTGATGACATTTGTCATAGAAAGATGCTGATATGCAGTTTAAAAAGAACATTTGTTGGTATTGAAAATTTGATTATTGGATATTCAAACGAAGTCTTGCACATGAACTCTTTGAAATAAACTTGAATAGAAGTTATTTTAGACAATGTTAAACATTATACAAGTCTGGCTGTCTGTACATCTGAACCTGATTGCTTGCTACTTCAGCAAGGTTACACTATGTGTTTTGGCAGAGTAGAGGAATTCTGTTTATTTACTTATCTCACCTTATTTGCACTCTAAGCGAGGTGAACATACGGCAGTGGCATTAGTGTTGACCATTGGAGAACATTCAAACAATGTAAGAATCACTGCTTGCAACCTGAGCATTGAAGCTTCAATTCTTCCTCTCCCAAACTGCTTGCAAGGAATTGGATAAAATAAGAAAATAGAGAGAACTGGATAAACTCTTGTGCCTTGGAAAGTGTATGCAGAAATTCTTCCCTTTCTTTAACCTTGGGAAGAGGCTCATTAGACAGGAAGTCACTACATTAGGCATTCAGCCAGGAAATATGAGATTTAGTCAAACATTTGATGAAATAATAAGGCATATTGCCATGAATGTTCGTCTACAAAGTATACATTGTTGACTGCTAATTGTAAATGAAAGAAATAACTTTATGGATACCTTTTGGTAAAACAAAATGTAAAATTTGCTACTCTTATATCCTTCTTCACGTCAACTTCAGTGAAATCACATCATGTCTCCTTGAAGAGATGCTGCCTTGTAATAGCGGAGAATAATTGGAAAGGGAATGGAACTTTTCTATCTTGATGCAAGCAAAAAATAATGTTGATGAGTTTCCTTGGTAACAGAAGTGAGAAGGGATATAGCATAAAGGATGAATGACTAGATGCAAACGTATGGATGGATCATAGACAGAATAGATACAATATCAAATACAGATTCTATTTCTTATGACTCAATGCATATATTGAAACTCACTGGGCAAAAACGATATGCTACATTTGCCAGGAACAAAAGATTGAATCATTGTGTTACAATGTATTCTTTTTTTCAAGATTTTATTTTTTTTTTACAGCATTGGAGTAACTTACTATATTGTACCTTGCAGATTGGAAATCCACAAGAGCAAGAAGTGTGATGTTAAGAAAACTAGAAATATCATGAAGGTATTCTACTCCGCCGCCCATTAAGACAGTCCTTATGTGGATTAAATGTAACGAAGCTCCTCAAACATTCAAAATGTGTCTTGTACATCATTCACGCCATCACTGATTGCATTGTGGATTTACACAGTTTAAAAAAAAATATCTAAGCCATCATGAATTCCCCAGCTACCAGGTCTTTGTAGGTCTAAAAAATGAAGCCTGAAAAATAATTGTATTTCAAATGATATTTAGGTGATTTAAAAATGAAAATCGTTAAGTGACCAGTATTCACGGTCGCCCATTTCTCCATGACTCTATTAAGGTTAACTAGGCTATAACGTCGCCGAGTTATGTAAAATAATTTATCATGGCATAAGCTTGCCATTGGCGAGTGTAACTTTCAAATTTTGTATTCTAGGGTTTATTTGTCCATTTGAACACTACTATGTAGCTCAGATATCAAGTTTGACAATTTTTGAAATTGAAAGCTTCCACAATTTAGCCGTATCACTTTAAACCTGGCTTGAGACTACATACAAGATATCTCATCACGAGGTGATGGGAAATACATGCCCTAAAGCAAATCAAAACCATCTTCACTGGGTTAAAGTATGTGGATCATGAAATAATCAGAATGAAACGATAACAAGGATATTTGTTCACTGTTTGTTGAAGCTAGAACAGTTTTTGCGCCAGTGCCAAATCATGCATGGGTTACACCTGAGATTGTTAGAGGGTCGCCCTGGTGCATAACTGCTGAAGGGGGTTAAGGAGAATAATTATATGACAAGTGCTAATGATAATAATTATAAAAAAACGATTAAAAATAAAACATAATAATAATAATATAAATAATAGTATATAATAAATAATGAATAAATAATAATAATAATAATAATAATAATAATATAATAATAATAACTAGAGCAGTTCGACTCGGCGCGCAGTCGATGGGTATGCTCCGAGTCTGCACAATCCAATCCAATTGATAGTAATTTGAAATTGCTTCAAGTTACCCATGGTAGAAGCCAATTTAGATGATAGCATTAATGATTAAGCGCCATTGGATCCTTGACCAGTAAGTAAAAGTCCAAATTTAACAGTTCTTAAATTATCGGACAATGAGCTCAATTCGGCATGAGGCTTGTGACTTTGGCTCTGACTTCTCAACTCCAAACATAATAGTAATTGCGTGCCTTATATAAGAATACCTTCTCCCAAGTTACATCAAAATCGGAAAAGTCATACTCCAAGTTAACAAGAAATGAGCCAAATCAGACATATTTAAGGCCTTGTGAACTATTGACTCTGACCTTTCTGCTCCAAAATTAATCAGTTTTTGGTGGCCTATAATAAATACTTCACCAAGTTTCATCACAATCCGACAGCCACTATCAGTTATGCGTTAACGAGGCCCAATCAGAACATATTTAGTCCGGTGACCTTTGACATTTGAACTCCAAAATTCTTAATCAGTTACATGGTGCCCCATTAAATACTTCAGATCCACGTTACATTGAAAATTTAATCTGGCCGTTCTCAAGTTATCCGCGTAAACGACCAATCAGACATATTTAGGCCCGGATGAAGTTTGACCTTTGACTTGAGCTTCAAAAACTAATCAGTCATTAATGGTCATAGTACATACTTGGTCTAGTTACAGTCAAAATCCGATCGGGCGGTATCTCAAAGTGTATGCATAGTAACGAGCCAAATCAGACATATTTAAGGCCCGGTGGACTGTGACCTTTCAGCCCCAAAATCTATCAGTTTATTGCTGCCCTCATAATACCATACTTCACCAAGTTACATCCCAATCCGACCGCCACTCTCAAGTTATCGCGGGTAATCGAGCCAAATCAGACATATTTAAGACCAGGTGACCTTTGACCTTTGACCTTACCAGCTCAAAATCTAATCAGTTATTGGTCATTAAAAAATACTTCACCAATGTTTCATCACAATCGATCGGGGTTTCAGTTATCGCCGGTAACGAGCCCCAAATCTAACATATTTTAGCCGGTGACCTTGAACTTTGACGCTTTCAGCCCCATAATCTAATCAGTTCATATTGGGTCATCTACATATTCACCAAGTTACATCAGCAATCCCGACCAGCGCTCTCACAGTTATGCGCCGCCGGTAACGAGACCAAATCAGACATATTAAGGCCCGTTACTGTTGACCTTTGACTTTCAGCCCAAAAATCTATCAATTCATTGGTGCCTCATAATACATACTCACCAAGTTACATGAATCGCAGCCTCGCTCTCAGTTATTCGCGGTACGAGCCAAAATCAGACATATTTAAGGGCCCGGTGACTTTGACACTTGCACTTTGAGCTCCAAAATCTAATCAGTTTCATGTGGCTCATCGTAGATACTTGGTCCTAGTTACATCAAAATCCGAAATCGGGGGTTCTCAATTATGCAAGAGTAACGAGCCAAATCAGAGATATTTAAGGCCGGTGACCTTTGACGCTTTGACCATTCAGCCAAAAATCTGATCACATTCATTGGTGCTCATAATCATACTTCACCAGTTACATGGACAATCTGGACCAGCCGCTCTCAGTTATCGCGGTAAGAAAGCCCAAATCAGACATATTTATAGGCCGCGGCTGACTTTGACCTTTGAGCTCCAAATCTAATCACTTCATTGGTGGCTCATAGTACATACTAGGTCCTACTGATTACATCAAAATCCGAATCGGGCGTTCTCAAGTTATCGTAGAGCTTAAGTAACGAGCCCAAAATCAGACATATTTAAGGCCCGTGACCTTTGACCTTTGACCTTCAGCCCAAATCTAATAATCTATTAGGTGCGTCATCTAATACTCTCCAAGTTAATCCCAATCCGACCTGCCCACTCTCAAAGTTATCGCTGGGTATATGAGCCAAATCAGACATATTTAAGACCGGTGACCTGAACCTTTACCTTTCAGCCTCAATCAATCTAATCAGTTCATTGGTGCCTTATAATAAATATTCACGCCAAGTTTCGATTCACAATCCGATCGGGGGTTCTCAGTTATTGCGGTAACGAGCCAAACAGACATATTTAAGGGCCGGTGACCTCTTGACTTGAGCCATTCCGCCCCAAAAATCTAATCTAGTTATTGTGCTTCATGATACATATTCACCCAAATACATGACAATCCGCCACTGCTCTCAGTATATCGCGGGTAACGAGCCAAGATCTAGACATATTAAGGCCTGGTGACCTTTGACTTTTGACTTTAGCTCCAAAATCTAATCAGTTCATTGTGGCTATAGTTCATACTTTCCTAGTTACATCAAAATCCGATTGGGTGGTTTCAAGTTATCGCGGTAAAGAGATCCGTAACGACGGGACGACGGTACGGACGGACGGACGGCAACCCGAAAAACATGATGCTCCGGCAACTTCGTTGCTGAGGCAAATAATAATAATATATATATAATAATAATAATAATAATAATAATAATAATAATAATAATAATAATAATATAAAATATAAATAAATAAATAATTAAATATAATAATAATAAATATAATAATAATAATAATATAATATACAATAATAATAAAATAATAATATATAATAATACAATAAATAGATAATAAAATATAATATAATAAAATATAATAATACATAAATAATAAATACAATAATAATAATAATAATAATAATAATAATAATAATAATAATATAATAATAATAATAATAATAATAATAATAATAATAAATAACAATAAATAAAATAATAATATATAATAATAATAAATAATAATAATAATAATAATAAAACACTATAAAATAATAATTAATAAAACTAAATAATAATAATATAATAAAACAATTAAATAAATAATAATAATATAATAAATAATGAATATAATAAATAATAATAATAATAATAAAATAATAATATAGTAAATAATAATCAATAATAATAACAATGATGATGATATGAATAATCATAACATTAATACAGATTATTTAATATGTATAATGCCAACATATGTCATACAAGGAAATGCTCATGGTGCTCACATTTATGTGTATATGTTTGTTTAAGAATATGTCTCTCATTGGAATTGTTTCACACAAATTCCTTGAATATGTCAACAGTCTTATTACAGTAATGATAATGGTAATGGACAGACAGACAGCGTATGCACAGAGGAAGTTCAACCTGAAGACATGACCACTGGCACACTTTCGGTGCCGAGGAATAAAACTAAAAGATTGGAACCATTCATTTACTATCGCCATGAATATTAACAGTAAATTACGGTAATAAACATTATCTTATTTCAAAACAAAATCGCATAAACAAACATGGACCTTATTCTTAACTTGCCATCATTATCTATCTGAGAAAATTCAGTCGAATTCTCTTCAAAAAGTTTGAATGATACAACATTTTGTCATAGGCTGTCTGTACTTATAAAAATATGGCCCTTGAAACTCGACTCCAAGTTTCCTGTCACTTTTTTTTTCAGCCCATAATGAGAGAACTATTTCATTATTCATTATTTCAAGATTTTATTTCCAACCTTTTTACAAGCATTTAAATGCATGTTTGTTTGTTTCATTTGCACATTTCCAGTTTGCTACCCCAATACATGTACAGTGTAATCTATTTAAAATTGGTGGGGCCACATGTTTTAGTTAGTGAAATATCAAGAATTTGTGTTATCAGGTATATAAAATATAAAAAGGTGTGTTGCAATGGCTACATACATATTTTTACAGTGAAATAAACCAACAAGGGATTTACAAAATACGAACAATATTGGGTTCATTTTTAGGTTCATTTCCAAGACTCATTTCCTACCAAATCATCTAAAATCGACTGAAAAGGTGATGCTTGAAAAGAATTTTTCAAAACTGATTTTCAGATTTTCGGCTGTAAAAGCGGCAATGAGAAACTATAAATCGAGTTTCAAGGGCCTATCATACAACAAAAACAAGCAAGGATACATCCATATACAGCACAGAATTCAGTTGAGTTAGGGTTCCAGTCAACGCTGTACACAGGTCCTTTCTTGGCTGCAGAAGAAATCAAAGAAATATGAAGAAATCAAAATCCTATAAACATGCAGATTACCGTACAAGCTATTATTTTCACAAGGGTTATATTTTTGTGAATTTCAGTCACCTATAAATGATTAAATGGCGAATCTAACTACACAAGAAAATATTGTATGCAGCACAAAAACATTTACAGGGGAATAGGTTCCACATCTCAAGTGCAGCCGTTGCTCTAGTGACAGGCTAGGCTAGAGGTTGAGCATAGTCACTGCATTATGACTGAGTGCAGTTTATAATTTGATCATGTCCATGTTCACAAAAATGTCTCAAAAGATCCGGGGGCGGGGGGGGGCGGGGTACTTCCTAGTAGGTAACGGAGTGTGCCGCTCTATTAGGTGACTTTTTCGCAAAAAATCCTTAAACATGGGTATGGTTTTGGGGAAAAAAATCCTTAAACGTGGGTCATGATTTTGAAATTTTACGATTTACACTAGATATTTTCGCCTATTTTATCGCTAAAATGCTAAAAAATGCCACTTTTCTTAATAAAAACCCTTAATAATAGGTACCATTTTCCGCAAAAATTACCCTTACCAAAGGGTCAGGTTTTTCGACTTCAGCGGCACACCCCAGTCAGAACCAAATCTGAGTACCCCCCCCCCCCCCCGGGGCCAAACGATGCGCATGACTTTAAACGTAAAGAGTCAGTGAGCGATGCAGTCAAAATAATTCGCGCAGAAGCATGGTCGCGAAATCTGTCGGGGGGGGGGGGTAGTTTGGCGACACTCCAGGTTAACATAGGGTTAAAGGGGAGTGATGAGTTGAACCATATACCAATATACACTGGTCAGAGTGTATATTGAGGCTTGAAAGATTTGCCATCAATTTTCTTTATTCAAAGAGAAACAAGCATTAATTAACCAGTATTGAATTAATCTCCGGAAATTGATCCCATAGAAAGCTACACAACAAATTCAACCAAAACAGCAGTGTCTGATAATAACTGTTCAACAAGGAGGAAATGTATGACTATGAAATTTTCACAGTAGAAACTTCTGACAGTATACTTGATTCTGGGAGCATTCGGTCCTAAATTGAGGACGACTTCCACTCATTCTTCTTCGACTTACGAAATGTGACATGTGAGCTTTCACCAGCAACGGACAGGAAGTGAACGGATGTCTCTCCATAGTACGATTCTCCCGTCGAGTCAACATCCTGGGTTGCTATGGCGAGTACAGCAGTTCCTGATAACGAGGAAAAGCAACAAAATGATGGCATTATTATTATTATTGCTTTGTCATTATTTTGGATGACAGGGACTAGAAAAGCGAACTTAATCACTGTTACCCTCGGGCATCCAGTCCTGGGTAGTTTTGCATACGAACATGTGGCTACAACACCGGGTTTTCACCCTTCTCTTTTCGATGAAGTGCGTGCGTTCTTTTACGTGCTGAGGTGTTTCAGTCTCAACACGGGACCTCCGGCTTTACGTCCTATCTGAGGGACTAGGTAATGGAGATAAAGTGCCTTACCCAAGGACACAACCGCCATGACCCGGCGTGGATTTGAACCACGGACCTCTAGGTCGAGAAATCGCAGTCTTATCCACTGAGCCACGACACCTCCTCAGGATGTGAAGAATAGTACCTCAGGGTAGGGAGGGGGTTACACCAATGCAGATTGCAAGTCAGAGCCCCCCCCCCCCCGAACCAAGACCACCTCACTCCACTCCCAGCACCTCACCTGCAACATCTATCTTGCAGACCACCCAACCTTTCTGCTGACAATTGGTATGATTTTGAAACTCAGAAATAGGAAAGAACCAGCATTTCTAGTAGGAGTGTGTAGTAAAATTATCATAGGAAAATCATATCAAAGCAAGAGCTGGGAAAGATCCATCTTCTTTGATCCAAATTCAGAATGGTTGAGAGGTCTGTCATGTTTCTTACTAATGACATTTTTTGTCTAGTTAATTGAAATATATATTATGCAATATATCTGAAAACAAAGTGGTTACTTCAGGTGGCTCCTGACCCCCTGGTAAAATTCAAACAGATTACAGGGGAACAATAAGTGAAGTGTCACTTGTGTGTGGTCGGTTGCAATTTGTGCATGGTCTGTAGTTTGTAATACTTTAGCTAATGAGAGGTATTACATGCACCATCCACACCCCTATATGGTTACAAAGTACTGTGTTTGTACATTACCTCTCTTATCCAGCCATATCACTTATCCGGATGGCTGCTGGTCCTAATATGACTGGATAACCCAGATCGAACTGTATAACATTCTGTTATTTGTAATTAAAGATTTCACAGTTTCCTCCAACCTGCCAGGTCACTACTTGCAGTTCTGTACAATCACTTAACCCTAACTGTACTCGGGGGGGGGGGAACCTGGGAGCCCCCCCCCCGACGTTTCGCGTGATATATCTGCAACAAGAAAAGCTCTCACCGCAACGTTTGGTGACTTTTCTCCTTCGAATCTCCAGCATCTTTTAAGATCATTTTCGTGACGTCCGGGTACGTGGTTCCGGAGTTACGCATAATTTTGTACATGCATGTTGGACCAAAAATTGCTCAAAAACGTGATTTCATGTACAATTTCAATACAAATTGTGTTTTCAGCCAAAAATCATAAAATGTATGAATATTTTTGCTATTACTGATTCAAATTGATTGATTTTATGCTATTTATGCTTGCAACAGCGTCACCGACAAATTTCCTTTAAAAAAAAATAAAGAACGAAAGGTTGAAAAAACAAAAAAATACATAAGAAATTGAAAAAAAACAATAAAATACATACAGAATAAGTTTAGATATCGTAAATTTTTGGAGGTGCATTTGCTAAAAACAGTACGAAGAGTATCTAGACCAAAAATTAGCACATTTGGAGCTTTATTTAGTGGCTTAGAGCAAAAAGACTAATTTCCCCTCATTGATCATGCATAAATTAGCATTATTAATTAAATGACGTTACTCAGGGCTCCACACTAACTTTTTTTCCTACTTGCCCTTTGGGCAAGTAAAATTATCACTTTCAGATTTTTACTTGCCCGAATGAAAAAGTTACTTGCCCCGAAATATTTATCAAAAACATTAAAAATGATTTCTCACTAATTTGAACCAACAAGGCTCTTTTATAGAAATTGGACATTTGTTATTTTACTTACATGTAGGAGAGTCTGCAAAAGGTCCCCCCCCCCCAGTATTTTTATGGACCCAAATAGCCCATTACGTAAGGGTTAACACGCTGCATATCTCAAAATATGATCTCACCCCTCCCTCCTCCCCATTTTTTTTTTGAAGAGGATATTCCATTTCCTCCCCATACACTTCACAGCTAACTAACTACATTGTACCTTACATGCTTATCTATGTTCTCTCCCAAAATTTATGCCAATTTTTTATTTGATTAATAAAGATATCAGTTGCAACTACCTTCTTATTCCATATCATTCACTCTGTCAGCTTTGTAGAAACTCTTGCTGGCTATGATTGCCCCTGCACCGTCAAAATTAGGATACTTGAACAGACGAACTGCTGAGGGTGCTCCCTACGAAGAAAAGAAATTTAACCGTTTGAATACCAATTATGATAAAAGGCAGAATCACATCTCTTCACATTTCCATCCCAGGGAAAGTTGGAATCATTCTGCAAATTCATGATAATCTTTGACTTATTAATGACAAAACTAATAATAAATTTTGCTACATAAAGTAATAAGACGTAAACTTGATTTCATGCCATAATTTCATAATTTGTGGGGGGGGGGGGTGGGGTAGATTTAAATTTTGAGAGAGATAAAAAAAGAGGAATAAAGCCACCATGACTAATCTTAAAAGGTAAATGACACGATTGGGGTAGTCCTCAACTTGGGGTGAAAACTATTCTAGAATCAAATAAACTATGCAGGGATTCTACTGTGAAAATTTTGTAGTCAACAGTTGACTCGTTTTAAAATAATGACCATCAGTATGGCTTATAACAGACAAATTTGTAGTGTAGCCTTCTATGGGGATTAAATCTATCATGCCCAGATATATTAAACTGCTGGCCTGTTCATACTTAATACTCCTTAAGTAAACAAACTCAAGACAAATCCTTCTAGCCAGGAGATCACTCCAGCTGGTGTACATTTGGTTTATCTTTCAACCAGTTTGATTCTAAAGGCATTTTTTATTTCTCCCAATCATGTCACTGAGCTTCAAAGCCACAGGCTAGCAAAGCAATGACCACGGTTTTAAAAAAAATGTGAGCTACATAATCCTCCACGCTCTAAGTTTCTTTGATAAGGTCTAAAAATGAAGCCCTGAAAATTGTTTATTTCAAAATGATGATTTAGTGCTTTAAAATAGTGAAAGTCTACACGTACTCAGGTTGACCAGATTCACCTGCCCATTTCCTGCCCATAGACTTACTGCATGCTGATCTATGCTTTCTTATCCTCCACCAGAGTGCAAATTGTTTTTGTTTTTTCATGCATATCTTGCCAGTGGCAGTGTTACTTTCCAAACTTTTGTATTCTAGGGTGTTTACTTGTCTATTTAAACTTAAAGACACTATATATCATTGGGATTAAAAGGGGCAGTCCTACCTTCGCACCCGGTATATAAGCAGCTACATACGGCGGTGTCCCATATGGTGACAACTGACACGTGACCTTTGGGAAATGTAACCTGTTGACCACCTGACCTGTGTGAGGTTGGAAGGTCAAAGATCAAGAGCATAAAATACCATAATAAACAACCGTAATACAGCATAAACTATTAACATCAACTCTACAGTAGTGATGTGTTGTAATTAGAGCATTAGTGAAAGATTTTCCTGACTTACATGTCTTGATCTTTCCTACATTTTTCACATCACAAGGCACTGTGTGGCAAAGACATACAGGCCAAATTTGCTGGTGCTGACATGTTTTGGCCCAGAGTGCGATCATTATAAAAAGTGTGACAGTTTCACCGCGAGTGATTTTCAGGGCATTGATAGATCATATAGGTATATCTAAAAAAAAAAAATTGCAAAGCAAATAATTTCATATTCTACCATTTACCAAAATTATGTTTGGGCTTTCATCGCATTATCTGCATCATTTGTTTGTTGTATTCATACTGTTTCATGCATGGTTAAAACAACAACATGAAATGACATGAAAGATGAAATCGTCGGTTGTCCGGCAGAAGGACCCTATTCCTGTTCCCGGCAGAAGGGCCTTAACACTAAATTATCTTCAACTTGAAAACCATTGGCTCTTTTCACATGAAATCAAAGTAGTGTGATGTTTTTAGATCCTTCTGACAGTCTGTTATGTGCAAATACCAAATAAGGCAATATTTCTCAAATTAGAGAAAAATTACTGTTAAGACCCTTCTGCTGGGAACATATGCTAGGGCCCTTGTGCCGGAAAACCGATGAAATAAACATTGGGTACTACTACTGACCTAGGTCGCCGTTCTCATAAAAGTGGATTTCACTGCTGGCTTGTATGGCACATATCCTCTCATCCTTCGTCCACTGTGGTTGCCTAACAAGTCAAAGAAATCAAAATATCACCGAACCTTGATTTCCTCTATCTTTGTAATTACAATTACAAATTTCTGTTACCCATCATTGGTTTACACCATAGATTTGTGAACGGATATACATGTAATTGTAAATTCACACATGACATTTACCTTTAGCTTCTTTTTTCTTCCCCTAAGTTAAACGGTAAATGTACATGATTGGGTAGTCCTCAACTTGGGCTGAAACTACTCTAGAATCAAGTAAACTATGCAAGGATTCTCCTGGTGAAAATCTTGTAGTCAACGTTGACTATTCTAAAAAACAATGTCAATATCACTCGGTTAGCAGCGGGAAACCTGCTGTGTGGCTCTCTATGGGGCTGTAATTTATTGGTCCCGGATTAAAATTAAGATCATCCTATGTTTATGCTTGCCTTCATTTTCCATTAGTAAACAAATTAAGACAAAATCCTTCCCAGGGTGGGAGATCACACTCCTGCTAGTGTATGGTTGGTATATATTTCAACTCATTTGGTTTCTGGAGGCATTTTCAAGTGTTCCCAATCATGTCACTATTAAAACCTTTAAAGGGCAGTGACATGATTGGGAGAAATAAAAAATGTCTCTCAAACCAAACTGGTTGAAAGATATTGGTGGATACACCAGCAAGAGTGTATCTCCTGGCTGGAAGGTTTTATCTTAAATTTGTAACTAACGCCGAATCAAGCATGAGTATACTAGCATTTTATTTCTCTCAAGCCCCGATAGAATTAGATCCAACAGACAGCTACACAACAGATTTGTCTGTCACAATGCATACAAATGGAAGTTATTTTAGAACGAGTAAACTTTGACTACCAAATTTTCACAGTAAAATCCTCACACAGTGTACTTGATTATAGAATAGTTTCACTCCAAGTTGGGTACTACTGCCATTAATGTTTCAAACAACTTTGTTACATGAGTGGCTCACTTTTGTCAACTCCTATTGACTTTCTTAAGCTAAGTGATTCCTTCACATTAAAGATGTCTTCTGGATGGAAGGGCCTTTGATATCGCTGGCCGCAGCTCTTGCATGAAGAAACCCTTCAGCTTGAGAAACTCTACAAGGTTGAACAAAGCCAGCCAGTCCTGCACTAAGGTTGGTTGAAGCAGTAAAAGTTGAAGATGAACTGGAATACTGGTTGATGATGGATATTCTGTTATCAGACTCGTTCCCCATTTTATTGTTTCCAGCCAAAAGCATACATTTGCATTGTAATATGACAATAGTTCATTTCAAATGTGACAAGGATTGGCTGTTTAAACAGAAGAATTTTCCATCTCTGGCCCTAGAATTGCAATATTATACAAATAACGCATGGGCCAGCATGCATTCATGTAAATGCAGTGCGCACCATCTAAAGACACTGAGTGTGCACTGCATTTACATTGATGCACAGTGGGGCACTTCGTTATTTGTTTTATAAAATAGCGACACGAGGTATGATTAACAAAAATAAATACAAACGGCAGACTAGATCTACAGTTTTTCTTACTATGTCCATGAGAATTCACATTTTGCTGCAAACTTGAGGAAGCCTATTATAAAGTATGTCGGTATTTCAGTATATCATTTTTTAATATTTTATTTTGTCGGTATTCCCGGTATGATTGAAAAAATATTGCTATATCAACTTTTTCAGATATCCTGTTTTTCTCCGATATTTCCTTCCATATATCGACAAAATAACAACATCCATTTACAATTCATAACATTCCTTCCACAATAAATTGCCTCCGAATGAGATATTTTTTAGATTATTCATGCGGAATTTGCCGATTTTGGCCCACTTTCACATGTACAAACATGTTGAATGTCACATCAAAAGTCGCAATTCAATTGCTGACTCTAGTGCGCCGGCCACGGACAGATTTGCGGCCTTTGTCCTTTCCTGTCTTTTACCGTTGAGGGCGTATGTCCAGACTCCAGAAGGCGGAAATAATATCCGACCGCGAAACTTTGCGATCTCATGTTTTTCTTTCGTGCGCGAGGCTGACATGCGGAGGGAAATTTCTTTTATAAAGACGTTATAATCCATATTTTGGTGAGTTAAACAGTTTATTGTTGTTGATATTTGTTACCAATGATAGAGGAACGTTCATATAAAAAAAAATCTAACTTATACATCGTTTTAACTGTCGCGAGTCGCCCGCTATGGGCCGATATACCGGGTTTTAATGGTATTTTTTCAGCAGTTTTGGTATACCAAAAATTTGTTATACCGACATTCCTTAGCCTATTATGTCTAAATCTACTCACAAATATCTGTCCGCGAACAAAATTTTGTTTTCCCTCCTGGCGGTTTTCGCTGCATGACGTCACGTTCACGAGCGTGCAATGTCAATTTTTTTGCACACCATCTGCACTCCCGTGCAGTGCATGAAAAAAGTTGAATGCCACGTGATGCGTTTTGACCAGTTACCATGCTTGAAATTATATAGCTATTTTACTATTAAAATTAACACTCTCCCCCATATAGACTTCTGTTTGAGAACTTTGTCAGCAAGATGATCTCTGTGGATGTTTTGTCAAAAACAAGATGTTTTGTCATTTTCAACGACTCTAGAGTGATATTTTCAGAATACCATCTGTTCATGGAAGGTTTACAAACTGTTGATGTTAAAATTTGTTGCTCTGGAAGCACTCAATCTTATATTCAACTTCGAATAATTACCAAGTATCCCGTTGCCTGTGTATGTACTCCCTCAAGCACTGTCCTGTTGTTGTATCCCAGATGTGTGTATTTGGATTAGGTCCTGGGTTTTTAGGAGTTGCTGAAGAGAAAGGAAGAAAAATGGTAACAAGGTTTATTAAAGGGACTGAAAAGTCACATATCGTGATGTTTTCGAGCTGGCCCCTCTCGGGTAATATTAGGGAATGCCCGTATACTTTCGGTAAACGAGCGTGCACGAATTGTGTACATTTCCCTATGCAGCATGCATTCAACCAAAGAAAGGCGAAGAGCACACGGCCCTACCTTCAACGGCAATTCTGTTCGCAGCTCCACGATTGTTGTTACGCGCGGCCTTGCAATAGGGGCAAGCGAATGGTATTGAACCTACATGGATTACAAGCGGCGCATCCCTTTAAGTGCAAGTACATTGCTTGTTGCATTTATCTACCTATAAGTGTGTCAGCTCTAGAGAGCTAATGGCGGCCATCCAAATCCCCACATTGTAAGGACAGTGATTTTCCGCGATAACGGAAAACGGATGGATTTTCCGGAAATCACAATTTGAAACGGAAAATGAGTTTTCAAACGGAAAATCACGGAAAACCTCTTTTTTCTCCAAATTTTTTCTTTTTGAAAGTGGCAAAAAACACAAAACTCAGATCACAAAATTAGAAAAAGTTGACACAAAACAGCGCGAAATATTTGTTTCAAGTTTTATGTAAACGGAATTGTCAATTTTTCAGACAGTTGAAACGGATCGATTTTTGGAAACGGGAAAGGCCTTTTCTTTGCAAACGGAAAATCAGTGTCCGTTAGAGGTGTATCTGCCGACCTTGAAACGCGGACAAAACGGATTTAAAGACTGTGGATTAGTTACTACTTACTACCATGAGGCGTTTCAATGGCTCAGTGGATAGACTTTGGTCCTTGACCTTAGATGGTCCGTCGTTTCGAATCCACGCTGGGCGTGGCGGTATGTTTCCTGTGAGTAGAGCCTTTATCCCGATTTACCCATCTCTTCGCATAGGAAGTAATTGGCTGAGAAGTCGCGTTTTGAGACAGCAGAAACACCTCAGCCGTAAAAGAACCCAATGGCACTCAGACATCGAAAAGAGAAGTGGTGAAAACCCGGTTTTGTGGTCACATTATCATAGTGCAACTACCAGGATGGATGCCTGAGGGGTTAACATGATTAACTAGCTTTTGTAGTCCCTGTCATTGGAAATGATGACAAAGCATCTACTTAACTATTACTATGTAATATTATGGAATTTAATAAGAATTGTATCAGAATAAATTGAACAGGAGAAAAAATCTGAGTACACGTTTCTCCATGCTACTGGTGCTTTCTGATAAGGTCTTAGACTTAAAATGAAGCCCTGAAAAAATTGCATTTCAACTAGGTTTAACTTAGTATATTTAAACTAGAGAGTCAAATTGCGCGCAGTCGCATGGATGCTCTCCGCACTCCGCACTAGTGCACTCCCATACCAATTGAATAGTAATTTTGAAAAAGCTATCAAGTTACACATGGTAGCCAAGACAATTGAGATGAATTAAGCCCATGTGACCTGTTGACACAAGCTTACAGTAAAATCCAATACGCAGAACTTTTTTAAACTTATCGCGACAATGGAGAGCTATATTCGGACATAGAGGCCTATGTAACCTTTGGACCTCTGATCTTTCAACTCCAAATCGAATCAGTAACTTGGATGTCCTTATATTAGATACTTCTCCCAAGTTACTTCAAATCGACAACCACACATATCACTGTATGAGCCCAAATCAGACTATTTAACCCTAAAGACTGGGTGTGCGGGGGCTAAAGGCCCTCCTGTGACATAAACTCATGTTAACCTTTTTGCCGCATAAAGCGTTCGCTCC
>JZLH01S0215003.1:0-15338 GCA_001188425.1 Eucidaris tribuloides
TTTATTTTCGAACACAAAAAATATATATTCCACTAAAATCGGCATTAATATATTCGACAGAAAGTCGTAACAAAAATACGCTTTGATGAACATATATTCGAACAAAATATATTCGGCAAAAATGAATATATTTGTCAAAAATATATTGCACAGAAAATATTTGTTGGACAAAATTTCACTATACGTATTTTTCTGGCGGCCGAGCGCACTTAAGTGAACTCTGAGTCTGCTAGCTACTAGCTCACTCAGTGTGCTCGCGTGTATTGTCTGGTATCAGTGCAGAACCTGATGTAACTCACTTCCCATCCCGCTAGAGACATCATATTTACACACGGGATTTACATTTGATGCTGTAAATCGTTTATAGGCAGATTTAAATTTCTGAGCATTTCTGTTGTTTTCAACGTGCGTCCGATGGGCTGATCTGCTGTTGCATCTCTCAGCTCTCACTCAGTAGCCCATACGCATACATTTACACGTGTGCAGTAGGCCTATGCACTGAGCGCCGCGGTGGCTAAAATGATTGATCACAGATGAATCAGTGCAGACTCTCAATCCAGTCGTTTTTTACCAAAAGTTTAATGATGATCTGATAAAATATGCTCAGAACTAGTAACAATCAGGCAATCAATACGTATTTGTCTAACTGCTATAGATAGTACGGCAGCATTAAAATCAAAAGGGCGATGACATTTGAGAGAAGTTTTAAAATGCCCCCCCCCCCGTGAGTTGAAATACATGGATGTAGGCCCACCACGGACTGGAAGGATTTGTCTGAAATTGTGTACTCGAGGAGCATTAATTACTCGTATATTGAATCCCCGGGGGGATACTCTGATTATAGTCTGACTGACGGTGCTGCTGAGAACTCCGAACTCTTAGCGCACCGCACGTATACCCCGACCTATACTCACATCTAAGACTACGGGTCCTTTTGCCTGCCGTAAATAGTTACCCATGTCTAAGGGTTTTTGGCGGGCGAAGGGCACCGACAACTTGATAATAGCATAAATTTGAAAAAGCAATATTTTTGCACGCAAGCGCGGCGAAAATCTGAAAATTGTCTTTGCGGCTTTGCGCGCGAAGCGCGCCGAAAAATTTGAAAATTTGACAAATGGGACCCATGTCTTAGGCATCTTTTGATGAAAAGGGGACCCATGTCTAAGGATTTTTTCTTGAAAAAGTCACCCTTCCCAGCCGCACATCCCGTATACCCCCCCCCCTCCGCGGGATTGAATCCCGGATCTCCGGCACGAAAGAAATGATCCTAGATAGAATGCTACAAAGGGATTTCACCATCAAGCATTTTTGTGATATAATAATTATAGGCCTTCAACAGACAAAGTCTGACTACAAATTCACAAACAAACACTAAAAACAGAACTTGATCGTGGTACATTGGTGTCTAAAATGAGGAATGTTCCTAATCTTGCCATTGCCAATAACGGTGTCAAGATTGAATGCATTTTACAGTGCACAGGTATAGTCGCATTGGCGTATGAGTTGGGGGGGGGTGAAGCAAGGAAAACACATTGTCTTTTATTCAACAAAACGAATACAGGCAATGCATAGTTTGCCAAATGATGTTCAGTATATGGCCATATCTTCTGGGCCGATACTCGGGCTCCAAGGGCCAAAAACTATGTAATATCTAGAGGCACCACAGAGAGTTTCGGGGAGTGTTGTCCTTGCCAGGAGCTACATACCCAATCCTAGTTTAATATAGAAAAAAAAATCCAATCACCAAAACTATTAGTTCTTGCAATAGGACAGACAGATAACCCGATACCTCGGAGTCATAAAAATAACATAAATAAATATAATTTCGCACAAATTTATACTTAGTTCAACAACACGCAATGCGCACATAATGCATCCAACACTTATTTCGAATTATTGATAGTACCCTTTAAGATTTAGAGAAAATTAAAGTTCTTTATTAACCTTGAACTGTCACCCGAAAAAATGGTGATTTGAAATAAGTAAAAACAAATGGTGAAAGAATATAGATAGTAGATGAATTGCGCGCTAACTTTATATTGATGTTTGACACATTATTATGGCGTGTTATCATATTCCTCCTCCTCAAGTCCCACCACTTTTCGCGTGGGTTAACTAATAAAAGTTCACTACTAAATGTGTAAGGTTCATGAATTTAGTTGAAATCACTATAAAGTTTTTTGATCGTCCCTGAAATAAGTGTAAGCGAATTATAGTGTGACATGACAAGTTAGATTTAATGATTATTATTAAAATAATGCCATGCATGAATATTATTACTAGCATAATATTTTATGTAAGATAACAATAGTTATAATAATAATACTTATGTATGTCATGATCATTTCATTATAGATGCAAAACGACTAGTTGTGTGATTTGAAAACAAGTGGCAATCTAAGGGAGAGGGGTACTGCATACCCGAGTGCCACTTCAACATGTCAGAGAGAAAAAGCCGAAGGAGTGGAAACAGGAGCCTGTATGCGCCGCCCTCTTCCAATGTTCAAATGACAAACGTAAAAAGGATGTTAAAGAGTTGAAAGTAAGAAATTTTCGAAAGCTTGGTCGTTCTGCTCCGTCGTCGCATAATTTCATTCAGGATCTTGTAATTTTCCAACCTCGGTATATCTATAATGTATAATTGCTGAATACATTGTTACAATGCAGTATTGCTTTGAAATGTTCAAAATATGACCAAAAATGTGTAATTCTCTATGAGGATGAAACTAAAAGTTCATCACTTTCTTGTTTAACAAATCCCTAGATCCCCACTGGATACCAACACGTGTAGGCCCACATTATATAAAAAAATGAATAACTAAATCATACTAATTAATTACCATGGTTGTTAACTATTTCTATTTGCATCCATGGTAACTGTGGCGTCTCAAATTAACACCGTAGTACGTTTTTTCAGTTCTTATGTGTATATTGAAGGCTTTATTATTGTAAAAATTAATGTGTGCAACTGTGCATATCTTTACGTAATTCAGGTCGGAAAGTGAGATTTTTATCTAACTGTTCAAACTAGATTGCGTAATAGATCAGATCATAAGCTCGAATATGAGGAATATGGAGCAAAGGGGATGGGTAGGTGGTGAGAGGAACAGTGCCGACAAGTCTTTGGAGAAGATAACCGGCAAATTCAGTTTGTTTCATGTGAGTTTTTATCATACCCGTCGACTTACAAGACTGCCCATGTAATGCATGTACATGTACTTTCAAAGAGGTATTACTAGCTTGGTCAAAAAAAAAAACACGACTGGCATTAAGAGTCTATAAATGGATTCTGACTCTACCTCCAGGCACTGTCTGCTGTGGCGCATGGGCACACGTGTAGGCCTATGTACATGTACGTATGTTGTTAAGCTCAATTTCGAAGCTAGTGCTCGATAAACGGCCCGTTTTAACCCCAAATTATTATGAATTGCAAGGAACAACAATCAAGTGTAAATCCCATGTGTAAATATGATGACTCTAGCGCATCGGGAGTGATTTACATCAGGTTCTGCACTGATATCAGACAATACACGTGATGCACCACGACTGAGTTAAGCTAGCAGACTACAGAGTCAGTTACGTGTGCACGCCGCCAAAGAAAATACGTCTACTGAAAATTTTGTCCAACAAAATATTTCTGTGCAATATATTTTTGACAAATATATTTATTTTTGCCGAATATATTTTTGTCCGAATATATGTTCATCAAACTATTTTTTGTACGACATTTCTGTCGAATATATTAATGCCGATTTTAGTCGAAATATATTTTTTGTGTCGAATAAAAATTTTATGTCGAATAGATTTTTTGTCAAAGGTACGCGCTGTATGGCACGCTAATCTTGCAGAAATAGTTTTATCACATGATCTGTGTAATATATAAAGTTTTCATAAAATGATTGATCAACATATTTGTGAAATGATTTTGTCGAACGTATATATTTGGTTGTTTATTGTCAAATATAATTATATTTTCGTCAAATATTTTTGGTCTAATAATTTTGACAAATATATATTTTGTCGAATAAATTTTGTGAAATATAACTGTCTAATGTGTTTTGTGAAATATAGTGTTTTTCAAATGTATATTTTGTCGAATATATTTGTTAATCATAATTCTGTCAAATGTGTTTTCGTCAGATAATTTTGTCAATATATATTTTGTCAAATAAATATTGTGAAATATAATTTTGTCGAATGATTTATGTCAAATAAATTTTTGTCAAATGCTTTGTGTCGAATATATTTCTTGTGAAATATATTTTTGTCAAATGATTTCTGTCAAATATATATGTTGTCATTTTCGTCGAATGATTTTGGTCAAATAATAATTTTTTGTCAAATGATTTGTGTCGAACATATATCTGTCGAATACATTTGGTCACACATATTTAGGTCAAATATGTTTAGTGAAATGTAATTTTAATGAGTCAATTTTTTTTGTGTGGAGGTGGAATGAAAATATTTATTAGTCAAATATAATTTTGTGGAAGGTGGAACAAATATCTTTGATTCCTTTATGGCTTGCATAAGAAATACTATCTCAAAAAAAGCAGCAAAAGTAATACTATCATAATCATATTACATTCAAATATATATTTACAAATATCAACACAGCAGAACGCGCTGAAAATTTTGACCTTTCTCTTATTATGACCACCCCCCCCCCCCCAAGTTCTCCTCATCCGAAAAATGGATCGACGCTGCTAAGGGATGGAGTCTCTGTAAGTATGGCTAATATAAAATACACACAAAATGTCAACGCTGTCTTATGTGATTATCAGTGTTCGAAATTATTGAAACTTCTTCTCCCTGCATATGGATAGTCGATCATGAATAGGTAAATCATCATACAATCATCAACAGAAGAATACGCGATGATAATAATAATAAATGCGGCGAGTCTATTCTACCAATGGGTGACTCAATCTGACTCACATTGAACCAATGCTTTCGCTCGCCACTAGCTGCTCCGCCCCCAACGCCTATCAATGAATCGAATGAAGACAACGGTACATCGATATAATCAGGAGAGCGTAGAATATCGAACGATCGCAGAAAACGATATTTTGATGTTGAAGGACGTTATACATATTAGGAGGCTTTCATAATTTTTCGTTCTGTTTTAAACTTTCGGTACTTCTGTTTTTTGAGTAGGCATACATTTCATCCTGTTATCTTTCCTGAAACAAGTTCATATTTTAACATGCTTACAAAATATTTGCATGCCTTGGTACAAATTTACTAATCCAACTTCACAACAGTGTATACAATAATACCAACAACAAATTAAAGGTATTGGCTAACATTTACCACAGCCACATGATTCCCCATGTTACCATTGTCTTTGATGAGGTCTAAAAATGAAGCCCTGAAAAAACTTGTATTTCAAAATGATTATTTAGTGCTTTAAAAAAGTGAAAATCGTAAGTTGACCAGATTCACTTGCCCATTTCCTCCCATAGACTTACTGTGTGTACACCTAGGTTAATAAAACTCGCCCCGAGTTTTATTGTTTATTCATGCATAACTTGCCATTGGCAGTGTAACTTTCCAAACTTTTTTTTCATTCTAGGGTGTTTATTTGTCCATTTGAACACTGCTATGTAGCTCAGATATCAACGTTTGACAATTTTTTAAATTGAAGCTCCACAATGTTAGCCTATCACTTTAAACAAATTGACCTGTTACCTTTATATTAAAACGATTTAGAGTAAGACTAGACAGAGATAACCGCCTGTTTTGGGGAATTATTTAGCAAAAATGACATTTTCCTACCTTCCCCATAGGTCAGTGGAGCCAGACATCATCTCAGCAGAACAACCGAAGTAAACATAGAGACCGAAGCTTTTGGTCTAGAGTAAGACTTACTTTTGTCAATAATAATAATAATAATAATAATAATAATAATAATAATAATAATAATAATAATAATAATAACAATAAAATAATAATAATAATTTTATTTACCCAGGGTAGCCACTTTAGTCAAATAGACTGTTCTTCCAGTGGGTCCTGCATACGTAAATGTTATTATTACCCTCCTCTGTTCTAGAATGCCGAGCACCTGGCTAGAATGCAGAAGGTACAATCTTAAAATAGTCTTTGGATGATCCGCCGGGGGTCACAAACCCATGACCATGACCTAAACTGTTCCAATTGTATATATTGGGTCACAAGTAGTCTGAATTTCAGACCTCCCCTGCGAAGCAGGGGCCATCCACGGAAGACAGGTTTGGCTGTTGATTCCAGAATAATGGTCTGGCAGTCAGACTAGGTCACAAGAAAAGGAAGACGAAGAACAACAACAAGATTGAAGAAGAAGAAGCAAGAACAGCAGCAGCAGCAGCAACAACAACAACAACAAGAAAAACAAAAAAGTAGTGAAAAGGCCTGATAATTTCGATAAGATTCCCAATGCCTCCTTGAATATTTTTGTTGAGTTTCTCAAAAAGCCCCATTAATTGCATTTGCAGAAAATCATATTAATATTTAATTATATGGGAATCTTGGTTGTCTAGCAATAATTATAGGAAAATGTTTAAAATAGTGAAGTTATACTGCATGATCAATAGAATACTAACAAATATAGTTGATCAAAAAAAGAAAAGAAAAGAAAAAAATGGAACATAAATGAATATACAATGATGTAATAAATAACAATTCAATTCACAAACTTAAATATATTGAATTATCTCTTGGGATTGTCTAAAGACGTCTCACAATTAGAAAATAATGTCCATTCAGTAGGCCTATTCAAGATGCAAAACAATACTTTCCAAAAAAACCCAACATCAACTGATAATTTTGTTTATCATTATCACAATCACTGTTGAGTCATATTTGAAAAATAAACACCGGAGCTCAGCTGAATGAAAGGAGTGAATGAAGCAGCAAATAAGTTCGTCATAAGAATAAACACCAATTAACTTGAAACCACGATTTGTTTAGAATTCAGTAATGATTCACTTTTTGAGATTCAATTGTGTAACTGGTAATTGTTCACGATATGGATGATTGAAGAAACACCAACTATCGATCGATCGCTCACCACATACCGGAAGTACGGAAGTAGGTAAACTTTTTCGGACGGCTTGCAAGATTTTGTTTGTGTGAAGTCTGGTGAAAAGTTATCAAGTTTAAGCTGTGTTCCGTGTTCACCAGAACGGAGATACTGAGAGTATTGATAGGACGGGCCTATAATTTATTATCGGTGAGTATAATTTTGTAAGTATTTCACCAGAATTCGCTAAAATCGCCGTTGTGTGGAAGCCAACAAGTGTCTCGCATGCCGGGCTCGCATGCGATAATTATCAGAGACTAAACTTGTGTCGCTGTCATTCATTCGGGAACGCTGTGTGAGCGTCCGCTGTTCTGCGGCGTGGTTACTGCTTACGTATGCGGCTTGCAACCCCACGGCTAGCTGCTGGTGATGCGGTACTCTGATCTCTGTGTGCGGTTGTTGTGCCAAAATTAAAACTTGAGAACCTTTGCTTTCGGTTACAGTTTTTAACGAAGCTTCGGGAGCTAGTCACTCCCGACAGTATGATGTGTCATTATCAGATTAGATTGATGAATTATATGTCTGCCTATCTTTAATCTGCTATTCTCAATTCTATTAAAAACACACTGTCAGACAGTGTGAGCTGAGTCAGTGACTGACCCCTGACTGTTTTGTTATAAACCAATTACAAAATAATGTTACTACAGAGACTCCAACCCCAAACACCTCTTAAGCGGGAGATTCTCCCGCCGAGACCCCCCTAGCAAACGGGAGACTCTGACTTAATGTGCGCGTATCCCACAACACGGCGGAAAGTATGAAATTCCTTGCGGCCGGAGGCCATTTTTAGGGTTTTAGAAGCTCTCTGTTGCTGTCTTAGGCTTATTTTTTAACATATGACAACACTAAATGGGGTCAACTCCACTGATTCAGATTCATTTCTTTTCAAAAAGGTGGTTGGGCGGGAGAAAAAAGGAGAAACACAGCTAGGGCGGGAGAAATTCAAACTCAAGCGGGAGGTCGGGAGATTTTGTGAAAATGGACTCAAAGCGGGAGATCTCCCGCCGAAAACGGGAGAGTTGGAGTCTCTGTTACTAGACTATTTCAACAATGACGTTAAAATAGTAACTTGTGAGCAACATTTACTCTGTGCTAGTAGATCTAATTAGTGTTAATTTCTGTAGATACTGATTTGGAATTATAAATAAAATTAACAAAAATCACTTGAGTGTAAACTTGTGTAATTAGTTTTTTTTTCACTTGGGAGTTTACCATTGTTGCATTGTTGCATGTAATGAGTGCTGTACAAGTGGGAGTTTGATGTGTTTATGTGTGTGTGTGTGTGTGGTCGGGGGGGGGGCTATGATGAATAAAAATGCCCAATAACAGTACTGACACAAATCCCCTCCGGACCGAAAGCTTAGTCGACCTGTGTGTCGAGTTTTCTGATGTTTTGGGGCATTTACAGTAGGCTATAATCTCGACAGATATTTTACAGGGGCAAACCTGTACTTTAGTGGACTGGGCAATGTAAGTACAATATAAGTTCAAAATACCGTTCAAAATCATTCTTGACATGTTCTCACATATCAGCTCTCTCCAATCCTTGTTCATTTGATGAAAATAACGTACATTTTGGACGAAAATCAAAATCTTGGCCAAAATCACGATGGTCAGCGATTGTTTTGTATATGGCGGTCTTTGCGCTACGCCAACTAGCGGTGCACAGAATTCGTGACAACTCGACCCTCGGATAATTTGACCCCGTATAACTCGACCCTCTACCCTGGTTAACTTGCCTGTGGCGGGTGATCAAGGGTAGAGGGTCGAGTTATCTGGGATCGAATTATCTGAGGGTCGAGATGTCACGAATTCTGTGCACCGCTAGTTGGCGCAGCGCGCAGACTGCCGTATACGAAACAATCGCTGACCGTCGTGATTTTGGCCAAGATTCTCGTCCAAAATGTATGTTATTTTCATCAAATGAACAAGGATTGGAGAGAGCTGATATGTGAGAACATGTCAAGAATGATTTTGAATGGTATTTCAAACTTACATGTATATTGTACTTACATTGCCCAGTCCCCTAAAGTACAGGTTTGCCTTTACAGGTACCTACATGTACCCTGTAGCCTCTCCTCTCTACACAGGCCAAAATCTACACTATGCTTTACACAGCGCACTTTCTCAAGACACTGTCACTACTCAGTCACACAGCGAACAGACAAGACACTAATGTGTGACAAACTCCCATCAGACCGACTCAGTCTCAGACATGCATGTGAGGATTATGTCCTTACTTCACTGTCACAATATGAGAAAATACGAGAAACTTTACCAAAAAAATGTTCCTTCGCAGTTCCGTCAGTGTACATGTACGTTGCTATTTTGAAAATGATAATTATGTCTTATTTACCCAGGGTAGCCACTTCAGTCAAATAGACTGATCTTGCAACGGGCCCTACATAACATTATTATTACCCTTCTCTGTTCTAGAATTCTGAGCGCCTAGCTAGAAAGCAGAAGGTAACATTTTTAAAAGTCTTTGGTACATGTATGACCCACCCGTGGCTCGAACCCGTGACCTTCAGAACGTGAGGTGGACGCTCTAACCACTTGACCATCACACTGGTAGTTAATAAATAACATTAAATCTTGACAGTAATTTTAACTAGTATTGTACAGTATACAGGGCTTCACACTAAATTTTTTGCCTAATTGCCCTTTGTGAAATTATCAATTTCGGATTTTTACTTACCCAAATGAAATATTTACTTGCCCAAAATACCCCCCCCCCCCAAAAAAAAAAGAGAAAAAACTAATAAAAAGCCATGACAATTATTCCCCCTAATTTTGACCAGCAAAGCCTTTTTATAACACTGAATGTTTGATATTTTGATACTGGGATTTGCAAAAGGCGTGTTTTAAGAATTTACAGAGTTATAAAATGAAGTACAATAAACAAAACAATGATGAAATTTAGTATAACTTAACTGAACACAAGTTTTAGACATAGTTTGTTTGTTTTTGGTAACATTTTTGGACATGTTTTGTTCATTTTATGATCAAAATTGCACTTGCCCAATTGGGCAAGTAAATTTTAACATTTGGAGTCTTTACTTACCTGATGTGGAATTTTACTTGACCCGGGCAATGGGCAAGTACATGTACATGTACTAGTGTTGAGCTCTGCAGTAGGCCTACCGGTATTATGTTTTTTTTTAATATAAATTATTGAACTTTCTGAAATGGATGCAAACATCCCTAAAAATAATGTTAGTCAATATTATACTTACATGTACTCTGTATTTGTCTAGATAATCCAGCAGTGTGACCTTTGCACATCAGGTCTGAGTTGGAACAGCGGGTTTCTGAACTATTTGACCTTAAACTTTTGAGGTCAAACCCAAACAACTGAGTACATGTAAATCAGTTAGGAAATGACGCAGGAAATAAGTCTACAATGTACATTTAACAATGGTCCGAGAGTGGTCTAAATTTTCCGTTTGGTGTGGTACTGTCTTTTGGAGCTTGTGTACTGTATAATTGCAATATACACTAGTATCAGTAGGCCTACAGTGTACATGTATGTATGTGTAGGCGACTACATAACTGATCTTCAGAACTTGATCTGGGTAGTGTCCAATTTTCTAAGGGTTACTCAACTTACTGCAACAAAGCTACTGTGTATTTGTGTACAGCATATTGTATTCTTCATGATTATAATCATACAAGAGTGTATGTTGCTTATATTTCTTTGTAATATAAACCAGTGAGGAAATTATATGTGCTTGTGTTATCTTTCAGGAAATGTTTATGTTTAAAATTAAATGAATCAATCTTGGTAGTCTATTTCTCAAACAATATGAAACATTCTAACATGTTTACAGAACAAAAAAATGTAATATGATTGTAATTGGCAAGATAGCTTTGTATCTACCTCTGAACCTACATGTACTCCAAAATACCACTGAAATAATGCAGGGTCAGTGATTGTGATTTTCTGGAATCATACAAAATAGATCATTTATGGAAATGGTCACACTGTATGAAATTATGGAAAATAATTCAAAATATGGAAATTTTTGTATTGAAAATCACAGAAAACCATTTTTTTTGTAAATATTTACTATGGTGTGCTATAAGAAGAAAACACATAAAATTCACATTATTCTTCTGTTTTTTTTAATACTTTCAATATAATACCGATCCAAAAATCAAAGTTAACATACACGTACATGTAATGCCTTGGAGATTTTATAATTCCATACTTTACCCAGCTCCTATACCCAACAGGTAGGTTAATAACTCCAAAATTCTTAGCGATCGTACTTTATCTTGATTTTTGTGTGCAGATGTACAAAGTCATTGGCAAAACAGAATTTCAATTTTTTAGTCAAATTGAAGTGGATTATAAGGGGTGTTTTGAATGGAAAATCCTTAATTTGTGAGACTGAGGGGGTTAATCCATTTTTAATATCCTGAGTATACTTGGGCTTGGTAATACATTCCGTGGCAGTGTATCATAAAATAGATTAATTGGGTTGATACTGTTGTACAGGAATCACGTTACAAACACCACATGGTTAATGTGCATGTAATTTGGTACATTCTGAAAAAAAATCTATTATTTCAGTCATGTTAGCCAGTAATATTAATAATTAGTGAACCTCATTAATTTATTGTAATGAGACTCAATATGATAACAGAAGTTTCGGTTGAGTTCACATTCACATTGTTGATATTTTAGTAGATTGCTATACAATGAAGTTTTTATATATTCAAAGTGACTTTTTGTAAATATCACATCAAATGACAAAATTGCAGTAATGGTAATTTTATAGTGGTACAATATTGATGGGAAATATGATAATTTTTGTTGGAGAAAGGGCAATGCAAGTGAGCATCCAATTATGCTTAATAATTAAGTTACATTCATCATGTACATGTAGGCCGTCAATGTACAAAGCATAGGCTGTGATCGTTGTCTAGTATATTTTTGTCCTTTTGAATCGTTTCTGCATTTGACAAATGTCTCAACTAGACATGAAACTAGAACTAGCTGTTTTGATAATAGCCCTTTCAGGGTGGGACTTAAGTAAATTTGAAGGAAATACAGGTACCCAGAGTTTGCAATAAAAACTGAATTCTTATTCCCTCTGGGATGGTAAACTTGAACTGAAGAGAGTCTGTAAACTTTGTATTTTATGACCCCAAATCACCACCACATCTTTCAATGGGACAATAGTAAACTCACAGGCACAAGACCAAAAATAACAATCATTGCTACCAAATACCAAAGTGAGTAAGAATATATTGTTGAGTTTAATTACAGTTCTTGTTGATCAAATATATGTTAGAGGCATAGTTGGGGCAAAATGGAATGTCTTTCATGCAAGTAGGGATATTTTTATTTTCAGTAAGTACAAACATTTTCTTCATTGTGGCATGTACACCTCACCAATTTTCCAATATAAGCCTGGACCCCTGAGACTAGTGGTTGAACCCTAACACTACAATGTACACGTATAACAAACCATGAAACAGGCCATATTTGGTCAACAATCTAGGAAAACCAATTCATGTACAAAAAGCTACATGCTCCATTCACACAAAGAAAAAATACAAGCAGTCTTAGCCACACAGCTTATAAGCCGGCCGAAACCATTCTTACACGAGTGAAGAGGGGCCCCTCCAGTATGGCATTGCATAAATATGGAAGGATTGATCACTGTATCCATCGGTCTTACGTATCATATTGTTATTTGAGAATACCATAGAATGATATAACTGCTAAACGTTAATCATTGTTAAACCTCTAGTCTAAAGTAATGCCCGAAGGTGGATTTGTAATTTTTTTTCATTGTGACTGCTTTGAATTCGTCTGCTGGTCAGTATCAACAGTAACGAGTTAGCCGTTAGCAACACAGGAACATGTCATGCATGAAACAGCCTCAATATGGCAATTACAGTTTTATGTTGGTATTTCGGTATATCGTTTTTTAATGATATTTCATTTTGTCGGTATTGCCGTATTGCCATTGAAAAAATATTGTTATATTGACTTTTTCCGATATCCTGTTTTTCTCGATATTTTCTTCCATATATGACAAATAGACAACATCATTTACAATTCAAAACTTTCTTCCCAATAAATTGCCTCCGAAAGAGATATTTCTTTGATTATTCACGTGGAATTTGCCGATTGCAGACTGCGTCAAATGTAACAGACATGTCGCGTCACAACTCAATTCTTAATGACTCTCGCGCGCATGGAAAGATTTGCGGCCGTTCGTCCTTTCCTGTCATGTTACCGTTGAGGGCGTATGTCATAAACCCGCTCTGAGATGGCGGATATATCCGACAGCGCGGGTTTGCGATCTCATATTTTTCTGTGGCACGAGGCTGATATGCGGAGGGAAATTTCTTTTTATACAGACGTTATAATCTGTATTTTGGTAAATCAAACAGTTTATGTTTTTGATATTTGTTACAATGATAGAGGTATGCCTCATATCAAAATATTTTAACTTTGGCCTACATCATTTCAAACTGTCATACCGTCAGTCAATAATTGACTTCAGTTCCCACAATGCATCGATGTTGTGCTGTAGTGCTTACAGCATCGAGTTGTGCATTTGCTACAATGTAGAGTCGCGAGTTGCCCACTACGGGCCGGTATACCGAGGTTCTAACGATATTTTTTCAGCAATATCGGTACATGTAACTGGAATTTGTTATACCGACATTCTTTAAATTACAGTGTACATTGAACTTTCTCTGCTTAGAGGAAAGTTTGATTTGACCACTGCTGTGTTGTAATTCTCTCTACACCCCCCCCCCCAAAAAAAAAGATAAAAAGAAAGTCTAAATCTTTCGACTCAGATGTTAGTGGAAAATTAAGTTTGGAATTTAAAGGGAGAAGGAGCCGGCAAACTAACAGGGATAAGTTAAGAAAAAATGAGTTCTTGCCAACCAATCAGATCACACGTGTACTGGTCTGGAGTGGACCATGCGTGACCAATGCATGCCACCCAACATGTGTTAGTCGCGCCGTGGTGATGTATGCACTGTTTGAATTGATAAGCTCCTTCCCCCTATAGCTGTTTCTGCAAAGTTTTATCCTGGGATAAAACTTGCAAGACAAAATAAACACAATTAAGTAATTTATAGGGCCTTGCTGAGGGTGAGTATCACACAGTTCCCCTTATTTAGGCTATGCTCTTTATCACCATGTACCATAATTCACAATACTCACACTGTCATTTTTTTTCTTAACTTATGCCTGTTAGTTGCTGGCTCCTTCTCCCTTTAAGTACGTAAAGGGATGCTGATTAGATTTCAAAATTTGCAACTTTGCTCAAAAGAATAGGAAAGCCAGAAGTTGAATTTACTATTCCAGCAGTTTGAATTTTCTGACGTACATCTACGACATGTACATGTACAGTATACACACTACACAGTACACATTAAACATAACAAATTGAAGAATAATTTGCTCTCAAATAGTTCTAAGATGCCAAATTTTGTGTGTCTGAAGCAGATTCATAAAAATTTCCTCTAGTGTGTAATTTACTATTCAGCAGTTTTGAAATTTCTGACCTACATCTACGACAGTGTACAGTATACACACTACACAGTACACATTAAAACATACACAAATGAAGAATAATTGCTCTCAAAATAGTTCTAAGATGCCAAATTTGCGGGTCTGAAGCAAACTTTCATAAAAATTTCCTCTTGCCTCAGTATTTTAATGCTTCAGGCCCTCTAATTCCGCAATCTGAGGTCACCTACATGTACATATAAGGTCAAATTCCCTGTAGAATTTCCCGATTAAATTACTTCCAGTGACATGAAAGTGTGGGGGAATGGCATGCTTTCAACTGATATGAAATAAAGAAGTACTTGATTGAAGTTGACACGTGTCATTAGAAAGCGAGCACTAGACAAGCAATAAAACACAGTGCCTGTGTTCCTGCGGCAATCGTACAGCAAACAGCCAAATCATTTGTATCTGTTCAAGACCCACTATCAAGCATTGTGTATTATTTAAAAACCAAAACACCCCTGTAAAATTAATGTCAATATTTTAGGATGTATGATACAGTACAAAGTATTTTTGTTTCATTTAAGTGCATATTTACCCATGTACATGTAATGTATTCACATCAATTGTAAGGAGATATTGGAATGATTATAGAATTCAACTGTACTCTAAATAATTATGTAATGTATCAATGCAATGATTTTGTAATTAAAGAAAAAAAACGCATGCATGTAATCGGCTTAATGCCATCAAATTTACAATGTTGGTTGGTAAAAGAAAAAAAAA